>MJUU01025700.1:6455-19963 GCA_002080025.1 Modiolus philippinarum | reverse complement strand
ATTAAATATTTTACGAAAGGATATGGAGTAAATGAACATGAGACCATAACACATATGTTAACTCCAACTGCAATAATTGTAATGAGCTGTATGGCCATTTCGGAAATTTATTCCTCATCAGCAGCACTAGAACCCAAAGCAAAGGAAATCCATAATTTCTAAAAATGTTTAAAATGCATAAAACCAACGAAATCCGAATAATCAGTAATATCAAATATAGCTAAGGACAAAACTACGATGGAGGGAGTTAATCCTTCGGTTTTAGAATTTACATAAATTTAGATAGTAGTAATTGAACAAAGTGTACACATGAGATATTATCTCATGTACAAGTACACCATATCTAAGAAAAATAAAGAGCATACATCTCTACCACGGGGAATTGTTTTACCAACTCCACACTGCAATAAAAGACAAACTCCTGTATTAAATATTTTACGAAAGAATATGGAGCAAGTGAACATGAGACCATAACACATATGTTAACTCCAGCTGCAATAATTGTAATGAGCTGTATGGCCATTTCGGAAATTTATTCCTCATCAGCAGCACTAGAACCCAAAACAAAGGAAATCTATAATTTCTAAAAATGTTTAAAATACATAAAACCAACGAAATCCGAATAATCAATAATATCAAATATACTACGATGGAGGGAGTTAATCCTTCGGTTTTAGAATTTACATAAATTTAGATAGTAGTAATTGAACAAAGTGTACACATGAGATATTATCTCATGTACAAGTACAGTTAGTTTATTGAATAAAATGTTGCTTGAATTAAATATAACCATTGAAACAAATTTAACCAAACTGTAGTGCGAGGAAACATGGAAGTTCTTTTACAAAGTTTTCTCAACTTGTTCGGATCTGAAAAAAAACATGGCGGCTAGATATGGACTTCAGTTAACATTGGACCCTTTTGAAAAATCATGATTGATGTATCGAAGGTCCTTTGCAAAGTGAATGAAAACCGAACCGTCAGTCTAAAGCGGACAATCCGAGGACAATTGGCAAGGTGAAGTAAGTGAGAACCGAATCGTAAATCCAAAACGAATAATCCAAGGGCAATAGCAACATCGGAAACAAAAAGAAACAGGGACAGAACATGAGTACGGCACAGAAAAGAAAAATGAAGACTCACACTTACACACACACACACATGAACAACACAGACCTAATAAAAACCATGAGTGAGATCAGGTGCACCGGTAGAGTAAGCATCTCCTGCTTCTTATAAGACACCCACCGTGTTGAACATGTCAAATACGGTAGAGAAAACAACAATTAAGCTTTAAATGGAAAAATCTGTTGTCATCTGCAACATCAGAAAAACAAAGAAACAAAGACATAACATAAGCATGGCACAGAACAAGGGGTCCTCAGTAGCCTGTATCGCTCAACTGGGCCATGGATGACATATGGAGATGAATGGCATTTCCAATGAGGTCCAGAGTTTAAGCTACATGTATGTTCCCTGGTTGAGGCAACCTTGGATTGGATGCAGACATGCTAGATGCAAATTTTGGAGGGGCAACCAAAATACTTTTGTGATCAAGTTTGGGTCCAATTGGATTAGTGATTTTCAAGACATAATGATTTTCATGGAATCCAATGTTCCCGCTGGTGACCATCTAAGGACCATTGTGACTAAGTTTGGTTATAACTGGACAAGAATTTTCTGAGAAGATCTCTGCATGTGTTTTCCAAAGGTCAAATGTTAATCAATGTTACTGCTGGCAGTCACATTTGATGGGGTGATGACATCACTTATACTTTTGTTGGAAGGTACCATCAAAGTACCATAGTGCTCTAATTGGACAAGTTGTTTCCGAGAAGATATTTGAAAGCATTTTAATGCGTTATCCATTTTGTTCCATTTCATGCCACCTTTAAAATTAATTTGGGCAGGGGTTCCCCTTATAATCAAGGTAATAAATACTTCTGAAATCAAAAGATGAGTAGGCCCCTTTCAAAGTATATTTGGGCAAGGGTTCTTCTTATTATCTAATTAATCCATATATTTGAAAACAAAGCCTTAAGTTTGGGCAGGGTTCCCTTATATTCTAGGTAATGCGTATTGCTAAAATCAAAACATTCAGAGACCTCTGTAAAAAAGAAAATTAGCAAAGGTTGTCCTCATAAATGGCTGAATTTATAACATGTTTTATAGTACAAGTTCTAGTAATAAAGGAATATTTTTATATGAATTTTTGTAGTTATTTTTGTTATTAAATAACAAAATACCGGAGTTACTTTAATTCAGTTTCTGCATGTGCGCATTTCAACAACTTATGTTTCTTCAGTGCAGATCAAATCAAAACATTTGGAAATCCATATACCGAAATATTGGTAAAACTTTATAGAGAACAAATTACCAATAGGATCCAAATAGTAAAGCCAAAATCAGCTTAGGACAGCGCTATGCCAAACATGTGATTTTAAGCTTGAATGTGGTATTGGTGTACAATACTGGCCATCACCTTGTACGGTAAGGACATTTGGACCTTTCTGGACATGACCATCTAATCACAATTGTGACAAAGTTTGGTAACTTCTATAATTGCACTAGATCAGTAGTTTCAATTTGTTTTCCAATGGGTCCAATTTAAACTATGTTCCCCGCTGAAGGCCTTCTAAGATGAGGTATGGACCTGGCAGATACCTTTTAAGGAGGGGACCATCTAAAGACCATTGTGAAAAAGATTGGCACTAAATGCACTGGTAGTTTAAGAAAAGAAGATCTTTGAAAGTGTTTTCCGCCAGAATATGGTTTATCGTTGGATGCTATGGGGAATTATCATTCATATCTGCTCTGAAGCAAATCAAGCTAAGCTATACTATAATTGTGAATAGAAGGTACTTTACAAAGACTGCTCTATTCATTCCGATCAAACGAAAACATTGCTGTCAGCACAGAACATTTGATCAACTCCCCTGAAACCACTACAGTAAACTAATTCATGCAATATTTATAAGCATGATGTTTGTAAGGTTCTTTACAATGAATTGCTCATTTCTTTCCTATCCAATAAAAACATGACCACCAGTACTGGAAATAGTTTAAAATGAGGAATAAATTTCCGAAATGGCCATACAGCTCATTAAAATTATTGCAGTTGGAGTTAACATATGTGTTATGGTCTCATGTTCATTTACTCCATATCCTTTCGTGAAATATTAAGGGGAAAAGGGAAAACTCATTATCTTATATTGTAATTTGTAGTCCAATTTTGATACATTTTGCACACCCTGTATGCAAAATTAATATAATTGCATTCATATATCAGACTTTTGATACCTATTCCAAAACGACTCAAAATGCTTTTTGTTGGATTTTAAGGGGTTTGTATTTTTGATTTATTCTTGAAGTAAGCTTCTAGCAGTGTGTCGACATCTTGTTTTTAATGAAGTACCTATTTTTTTTCATCTGATTTTGACAGGCGTTGTTTCTTTCATGATATCTTTTTATTGTGTTTGGTGTTTGTATATGTGTAATTGTTTATGTCGTGTTAATTGATTATATTGCACCTGTGTTGTCTTTTTGCCCTTTTGATTTCGGCAATTGACAATTGTGTCTGGTAATTTTATTATTACCCCAACTGCATATATTTGACAGATGTTTAAAAATGACAGTGTAGTATGTTGCTACATATAGATTACACTACAAAATCCCGTTCATTACCATATTTTATCCACTAGAGATAGTTAAATTTAAAAATTTTAATTGCGAGACTTGAAGAGCATTAAAATTTTTAAATTTGACTATCGAGATTGGATAAAATATGGTAATAGTCGGAATAAAGTGGTGTAATCATTTTTCTTTATTGATAAATGATAAACACCGAGAATTGTATTCCGAATAGATTTGACGGGAAAAGGCAAAAGGCTTTATTCAACATAATGTTATCAATCAGGTCAGAACCGGTTTTAACTTCACATATCATTAGAGAAATATTTATTACCAATATTTTTATCATTATTATAATATATTGACTGCGCATACAGTTATACAATAGTTACTTAATGAGAATTGTCACGAGAAATAGACCAATATTGACTGACAATTCTTCATTTTTGTTATAGTAGCACCTCAACCGTATACCTGCATCACCCTTTATGTTAAAATGTTTGTGGAGTCAAAATCGTAGCGAAAAACAATTCATATTCGATAGTCAAGATGAGAAAGTAAGCGAGAACCGTCCTTTCAAAACAAATAATCCAAGGACGATGGCAACATCGGAAAAACAAACTCATAACTAAATCTTGCCCTACGTAAAACTCCCAGTCTATAACGCGGAGTGTTAAATTCAATCGTTCTTGCTCATATCTCGGAAGGAGTATTTTTCCAGTTGTTGATGAAATCATCGTATCCGAAGGATACTCTAGCGTATCCTTTANCCATCAACATGTTTGAATGGCCATCAAGCAACGTATTCAAATGCTTTATTTTTTACACATATTTTAGAAATCTTCTCTGAAAGATTGATGTGTCCATTTGCGTATATTTCCAAGAACGATAACTCCCGACGCAGGGATTTTTTCAACTCATAGTACTGGGAACAAAATTGCAATTACCAAAATATATGGAAGCTTCGCTTCCTATAATGCTCAGTATACTGGGTTTAAGATTTAAGCGATCTGCTATTCCTTTTTTGTCTGTAAGATTTTGTATTAAATAACTTCATAGAAAAAAATACAAAATCAAGTAGGGGCACGATTTGTGCTAACTGTGCATGCCATTCACCAAAACCTGATAATATTATCGATCACAAAGTCTAGTATGCTATTGATGTCATCCTCATTACATCTATTTATTGTTTTTTTTATATATATATTTTAATATTTTTCTTTTTTGGTTGTGATCCTTGAAACAGAAAGATTTTTCATATCCTTAAATTCCCGCCCCTTTCGATTTCACCCTACTTTTCTGGTGGCAGTCAGAATTTTCCGTCCCATGACCCTTTCCATACCCCAAAGTGATTATTTATGAACACACTTGTTCTCGTCTTGATATAGCTGAAATATTGCTCAGTAGACGTTAAACAATATTCAATCAATCAATCATATCCTTAAACAAGATCTTTGTATCTGTATCTACAATTTCCATGTCTGAAAATAGGTGTAATGCATTGATTAGTGATTGAGGAATGTGAGTAAACAGAGTACAAAAATCAAAATCAAAAGTTTAAATGCTGTGACAGAGTGTTAGTGATGTATCTTTAAGACATAGAAGATCTTCAGAATTTATAAGATTCCTCATTTGATTGATACCAACGTCTTTGCAATATATTTTGAGTTCTTCTTTTAAATAAAACAAAATTTTGTAAACATTGTAAACCATTTAGGGCTTACTATATGGTGTGAGGTTCCTAACCGTGTTGAAGACCGTACGGTGACCCCTAGATGCTTTGTTTTGGGTCGTTTTAACCTGGATATGGGATGTTGTCTCCTTGCCATTTACCCCATTTCCTTTCTTTTTCATATTCGATAGGGGTTAGAGTAGAACAACGATAAGAACTTAGTTATTATTTTTTTATGTATCTTTTCTTGTGTTGAATTTTATTTCGTTTTGGTATCCAATACAAGTAAACTAAGGGAAAAATAATATGTTGGAAACCAAAGTCATTTTAGCGTAAATGCAGAAAAACATTCATGAAAAGGACATTTTCATTTACTTCAACAACTTGAATTTTGTACTGAGGGCTTAGATAGGAATAAATAATATCTTATATGAAAACATGCCCTAATAGGTCGAAATTGATATCAGAAAATGCAAATCTTTAATAACTCACTGTTCAAAGTAAAATGATGAAGACTAAACAAAATTGCTAAATACTTTAATCGTCATTATTATGATTCATCTCATAAAGATTTGGTTGATGCATCCACAAACTAGTACGGAGGAAGAACTGTACAAAAGGGAAAATTTAGAATCAAAATCCGAAAGTATTACATAATAAAAAAATCGCAAAAAAATTCGAGTCGACTCAAATTTTTAAATAGCTGGTGCACAATGGCAATATGTACTGAGCATTCTGTGAAAGTTTCATTGAATTTCACCAAGTGGTCTAGGAGGAGTTGTCGCCACAAAGTATGTACCCTATGGCGAACGGAATAAAAAAACGGAGTAACGGACGGACGGACACCATGATCACTATATACCACCCGCTAAAGCGGGCGGTATAAAAAGAAATATCACAAATATGAAAATGAGGGTAATAACAAAGCTACCAAACTTAATTGTCAAGAACCGAAAGACAAAGTAGGCGAAAAACCACCGGCAAAAACTCATATGCAAATGGTCCAGATTTGACACAGGCATTTGAAAAGAACAAATGGATAAGAGCGCCATAACACTGAACACATGCACCAGCAGTTTAAACCCCTGATATCATGTGTGATTGGACCAAGAATCATTTACAGATTATTCAAAATTGGAGTGCGACCAAAATATCTACAAAATATAAAAACAGTATTTCATTATTGGGTCCTTGCTGTTTATTTTTGTATATGTGTCTGCCTTCATTTTTCTTTTCTCTGCCGTGATCATGTTATTTCTGTTTTTCTGTTGTTGTTTTTCGTTTTTTCTTTTTTCTTTTTTCTTTTTGTTTTTGTTTTTTTTTTTGTTTTTGTTTTTTTTTTTTTCGATTTGGCCATTGTTCTTGAATTATTCCTTTTAGACTGACGATTCGGTTCTCACTTACTTTATAACTGTCATCAAAACAAATTCAGCGATGGATCATGATAGTTTAGGAGACGGGAGTTCTTTTCTTTATCTTAAATAACAGGTAATTTTGTGAAAATACAATTAGAGTAACTAGTGTTGCGATACTTCTGTTCATTCGACCGCATTTATCATGAATTATATAGTGATATACAATCAGGAGAAATACTGACAAAGACCATTTCTTACAGAGGTCAGACTTAACATGTACTATCCTTATCTCTAACAGTGGTAACATTTTACATTTATTTTGTAACTTTGGTATATAAACATGGCTTTCATTTTTGTTTCATTACTATTGGGATCTACTTTGATTGATATTGGTTGTGCTGAAGCTGACATTTACGCGAAATTTCAGGACATAGAAAATATAGTGAAACAGCAAGCGAAGCAAATAAAGGAACTCCAAGAAACCGTGATTAGTCTGCAAGAGACGGTCCATAGTCAGAAGACTAGAATAGACGAATTTGAAACAAAATTCAGTTCTGTTGGAAGTGAGTCTAGCAAACATGCAAGTAGTCATCCACTGAAAGATAAAAAAGAAATAAATAAGTCGAATGATGAGGACAATGAAAAAGGTAAGTTATCTTCAGATTACTAAATACTCTGTTCGATAAATTGCAGTTCCTTATGCTATTTTATTTCTGCATATTCACATTTCGATAACTTATGTCTTTTTAATGCAGAAGTTAAATCGACACAATTGGAAATCCATAACCGAAATATGTGTAAAAGCGGATAGAGAACAAAATACCAATAGGGCATAAAATAGAAAAGCCAAAATCAGCAAAGGACAGAGCTATATAGGAGGAAGTACTGGCTACTGGGTTGGTGAATATCCTCTTGTAAGTGATAGTTTAGGTTATGTTTCAGAGTAATTAATTGAATTAAAGTGCTTCGTAAGAAAAGGGGTGGGCATTTTTACCACCTCTTTCCGTACGAAACACTTTAATTCAGTTAGTTAAACATTATTCAACTGGAATAAACCAATTATACGCGAACTCGTAACTTCAACACAGTTCGCTGAGAACTCCTCTTAATTGGGGTGATAACAGAAGGTCAAAATTAAGCATACGACATATGAATGAATACGAATGAAAATTATTGAGGTAGAAGTAGTTAATTCGAGTTAAATAATTCGGGGTAAGTAGACATTTACGCAGAATTAAAGTGTCTCGAATAACAAAAGAAAAGCTCATTGCAGGTCTTTAAATCTGCTTATTACCTATGGATAGTCCCCATGGCTTATACTTTGGTATTGTCTTTGCGTACTTTGAATTCTTTGTTGTTACATAATCATTTCAGGTCTATCGCACTACTGTAAATGTATGCTTTGCTAGTGCTTGAACTCGTCGTTTTGTTGGTTTTTAGTTAAAACACAGCTGTATTTAAATTTCAAAACGAAAAACATAAAGATCGGTATAAAACTAAACAAAAATAAGTGCAAAGTAATTGTTAATAAAATCAATGTAAGATAGGTTCGGAATATTATGGGAATTAATGTTTTAATTGTCAGGAATCACATTATTTCTGGACAGTCTCTGGCTAATAAACAACGTTAGTAATTCAAACTCCTATAGACCTTCTGTGATGTCCGGAATATCGGCCTATATCCAAAAGTTTTACACTGAATTAATTTACAGACTAAAATTCGATTCAGTTCGGAAAATGAGTGGTATAAGGTTTCGCGATTTAAGGACTTGAATAAAGTTTATTTAATTATGCAGTCAAACAAAAAATACAAGGGGCTCTGAAAAGACATTGCTTTGAATCGAGTGCACTACAAATATTAGTAAATAGTCTCGTCTTATTCTTAACAATAAAAATATCCCTTGCTTTATCAGTAACTACATACTACTAATTTTGCTCAAATTTGACTACATTCATTTTTTTCGTATTTGTTTTTATTGAAGTACAGTTTTATACACAAGCGATACTGAAACTTTATGTTTTTATTTTTTCAGCAAGAAGACTTTTGGTTACTAATGTCCCTGTACAATCGTCAACAGTCGCCTTTTACTCGTATTTAGGTCATAACGAGATCAACTTATCAACGCATCATCATCTGATATTTGATGTTGTTATAACAAACTCGGGTAATGGCTACAACAAATATACTGGAGTATTTTCAGCACCCGTGAGTGGTGTGTATGTCCTGACACTGACCATATTTCCGAACAGGGGGACGATAACTGCTGTTAATATCCTACGAAATAATGACATTGTAGGCGAAATTTTTGGTGATATGACATCCAGCAATCATATTAGTGGGTCAACGTGTGTTGCCGTGGTTACAATGAATAAAGGGGATGCTGCAACTGTCATAACCAGTTCAATACACCAGTCCGCAGGAATAATACTTAGCGATGCTAACATGAAAACATCTTTTGCTGGTTGGAAAATTGGTGACCTTTGATTGAATAAAATATCAAATTTATCTTATGAGTTTTTTTAGAATTGACAAATACTTCTTATAGTCCAATTGCATGAACCTTTTCTACACTAACACCCGTACACCACATTGAATTAATATGTCGTAATTAATCATTCAACCTTTGAATACACTAGAAATATTAAAGTTCGCAACTTTAGTTAGACATCATTAGTTGATTTCTTTGTTTTTTTAAATAACCAACTTCGCAGGGTGGCCTCTACTGTAAAATTTTACAATTGTTGGACATATTGGACTCCAAATCAACAAAGCAATTTAGTACACCATTTGTCAGTTTATATAAATCATTAATAAATTATAACTGAAAACGAAACATAATTTGTCGGAATGTTCATCTGCAAAACTAACTATTTTTACTCAAAGTTAACATAAAATGAGCTACCACCAAAGGTTTGTTTAATACTTTCATATAGATGAAAATAGTCTACTCTTAATAGACCACTGAAACAAAACAGCTGTTTTGAAAACAAAATTTAAAAGTTATTACAAAACATATTTCAACTGCAAAAAAATCTTGAAATAATCCTGGAATTGATACTCGCAAAATAATGGCAAAATACTAACGTCTCAAACTTGTAAACTATATACACATGCATTTTGTAATATTAATTTGACATCCAACTTGTCTTATTCATAACATATAAATGACCGTATAGTGTTTCGAACGATTGGATAGTTACACTGCACAAAAGCAGCGGCTACCTCATTCTTTGCATTTCTTAAAGATACTAATGGAATATAAATGATGAAAATACTGGTAGGTGCAACCATTTAATATAAAACTGTCAACGTTGTTGTGTGTTTGCATGATGCAAAAATGCTGATTGAAATTTGCATTCTGGAACAGCTCAACTCATTTTTACACTCATATGTGAGTCACCATCAATCACAAAATGAAGTACAATTTCTCCAATGTACATTATTATTCAAATGACAAGACCTAGAACTTAGTACTATGTAAAATTCTCACAAAATAAATTTAGCAGTATGTAAAGTTGTCGGAAACGAAAGCCGACTATGAAGACATCTTTCCTTGAATAACAAAATACCGAAGTTTCTGTGAATTTAGTTTCTGCATATGCGCATTTCCACAACTTAGGTATCCTCAGTGCAGATCAAATCAAAAATTTGGAAATCCATTAACTGAAATGTGTATATTAAAGGCTGATAGGGAACAAATTACCCATAGGATCTAAACAGATTTTGTAAATATATATAAATATTCTGGCCCACACCTCCTTTAAAATAAAAAACAACAAATTCTTTCCTCCAGATTATACAGTATATGGACAAAAGAAAACTAAACAATCTTGCCCTTAAAGTGTTGAAAATAAATTTTCTGACCTGCATATTTCCGAAAATAAATTATTTTGACTTGACAAATTTTGCCAAGGCCCAACCTCAGAATCAAATGGTCGTCCCCAAATTATCCCAAGGTGCTATTATTTTAGTTTTAATTGTTTTTGTTTTTTTTTAACTTAGGGTTATTTAAAAACGACACTTGTTTGGAACTAATCACGACCTTTTTATGAAAAGACAGGTTTGAAACCAGTAAATTGAATAAAAACAATATAAAAACATGGCGAACAACAATAAAAGCGTTGTTTCATTACTTTGTTTACCATGTATAAGTAGAGACTTTGTCTCATTTGCATTTACTCCATATCCCTTGATTAGCTATTTTAGACTGGAGTTTGTCTCTCCTGCAGCGTGGATTCCGTAAAAAGATTCCCCGTGCAAGAGATGCATGCTCTATATGGTGTACTTGTTCTTGAGAGAATTTGATCCTCGTCATCTCGTGCATTGATATTTACCGTTTGAATTATTCATTTAATTAATTGTACGTATTTCTTTGCCCGTTTATACAGCTGTGAAGCTTACCCATGCTTTCATCTTTTGTATCGTCCGAATCACTAAAATTTTATTCCGACCAATTGATTATTGTGCCCACATCTAATGATTTTATTATGCCAAGTTTTCTTGCTATTGACCCGATGAGTGTCCTGTGGTTGTTTAAATGTTGTGTTTGTCTTCTATAAGTCCTTTTGTCGGACAACGGATGACAGCAGTTGTAAGAACACTTTGCCAGTTAATTGTATATTTGTTGACGATCCCATATCTATGAGTCATAAAACATGGATGTAGCGTTGCTCGATATCTAGCAATGAATTCCGCTCAAACGGGTGCTAGGGGCCGTCTTGGACTTACTGTGAGGTAAAGAACAGCAATAAAAGCGTTGTTCCATTGCATGATTTTCCCATGTATTTGTAGGGACTTTGTCTCATTTGCATTTACTTTATATCCCTTCATTAGTTATCTCATTTTTATGCCCTGCCACGAAGTGGCCAAGTTTTCTTACATTCGACTTGATGAGTGCCCTGTGTTTGTCTATATGTTGTAGTTGTCCACTAGCTTAAGACACTAGTGCTTTTGTCGGGCAAAGGATGACAGTGATTGTAAGAGCACTTTGCCAGTTTAATTGATGTTTGTTGACAATCCCGCACCCATGACCAAGAAAGACATGGATGTAGCGTTGCTCGACAATTAGCAAAGAATTCCGCTTAAACCGGTGCTAGGGGCCGTCTTGAACTTACTATGAGGTATGAGCAAAGCTCATTGTTGAAGGCCTCATGGTGACTTCAAGATGAAGAACAACAATAAAAGCGTTGTTTCTTTGCTTGTTTTTTACCATGTATTTGTAGAGACTTTGTATCATGTGTATTTACTCCATATCCTTTTATTCACCATTTACCCTTATCCGTCCGTCCGTACGTACGTCCGTACGTCCCGATGTTAAGTTTTGCATTCAGGTCCATATTTTGGAAACCACTTGTATTATTTAAATATTATTACATCAGTATGTGCACCTTGATTAGTACTTCCGATTTACCAACAATCAGGGATCTATGTCCTACATTTTACGCTTGAGTGACTTTTGATAAATTTTGCTTTAAAGTCCATTTCTCAGCAACTACACATCATACAACAATGATGTTTCATCTAATTAAACGCCTTGATGAGTACTACCAAAATCATTGAGAATTAAGTGGCTTTGACCTATATTTTACGCTTGAGTGACTTTTGTTAAATTTTGCGTTGTGGTCCATTTCTCATCAACTACACATCATACCACTATGATGTTTCATCAAATTAATCACCTTGACGGGTTCTATCCAAATCATCACGAATTAAGTGGTTTTGACCTATATTTTATGCTTGAGTGACTTTTGTTTAATTGTGCATTTAAGTTCCTTTCTAAACAACTAAATATGATTTCACAATGGTGTTTGTTATTGCATCAAGTATATCACCTTGATGGGTGCTATCCAAATCAAGGACAATTTAGTTTCTTTGACCTACATTTTACGCTTGAGTGACTTTCGGTAAATTTTGTGTTTTTAGTCCATTTCTAAACAACTAAACTATACATCATATGAAGTTTCGTGAAATGACTCATCTTGTAGAAAACTACCAAATTCTTAGACAATTCGTTGACTTTAACCTACATTTTATACTTGAATAACTATGTTAATTTTTTGCATTAGACCCATTCATTAGCAACTAGGTGGTTAATCAAATAAATCACAATAGTGAGTAGTGCATAATTCATGAATAATTTTATAACCTGACCAACATTTTATGCTTCAGCGACTTTAGTTGGGTAATTTTGACGTTCATTACTAAACAAATTTTTTAATGAATAATTATCTGTAATAATACTTCTTGATAATTCTTTCCCGATTCAGTGACCTTAAACTAAATTTTATTGCTGGTTGGCTAAGATTATCTATTGCGATAATTTGTTGGCGGGGCATCCGTGTCTTATAGACACATTTTCTAGTCATTTCTGTGTCATTTAAATTGTCTACTTTGTTGTTTTGCCCTTTGGATTTCGATTCTCAACAATTCTGTTCTTTTATGCTCATTTTTAGCTCACCTGGCCAAAGGCCATGTGAGCTTTTGTCATCACTCGGCTTCCGTCGTCCGTCCGTCGTCCGCCCAATAACTTTTATTCAAAGATCTTCTCCTCTGAAACTACTGGGCTAATACTAACCAAACTTGGCCTGAATCATTACCAGGGTATGCACTTTCAAGTTTGTGATTTTTATGTCCGTAGACCAAACAACATGGCCGCTGTTACTAAAAATGGAACATAGGGGTAAATTGCTGTTTTTTGGAAATTACTCAAAAATCATTACAGATATCAAAATTCTGACGGAGAAAAATGATCAACATGATAAGATCTACCTGCCCTGCAATTTTGGAGAATATCCGTTTACCCGTCTTGGAGTTATTGCCCCTTTTCCGTAAAATTTTCAGTTTTTCGTTA
>MJUU01025698.1:0-32126 GCA_002080025.1 Modiolus philippinarum | reverse complement strand
CCTAATTTTGCCTGGATGCTGACCTACCATCAGAGATGCATGCATAGGTAATGTCACATGATCCTACCATGTATAGTGAGTGAGATCTGAACTCGGACGTAAACTTGAATGCAAGTCGTTCAAGCGAAAAATATAGGTCAGAGAGACCCAATTTTCTTGGAGGCTGTGAGATAGCCCAAGATGCACCTGCATACAAAGATTGATGACCCTACCATGCATAGTTGCAGAGATATATGCCCAAATGCGGACGCGGACGTAGACGTAGACGCGGAGGCGGACGCCTGGGGTACTCCAGTAGTCCCCCTCAACTTCGTTGAGGCGAACTAAAAATTATTAAGTGTTCCACGGAACACTTGTGTCACCTACACAACAGAAAAGCCATCTTTGCCCGAGATAACCTCTGAAATCTGTACACTTAGATTTTTAAGTATTATGAGCATGGATAACACTAGGAGAAAAACGTATTCTGCAAATTTGATAAAAATATGAATATAGTTTTGGGGACTTGCAGATTAACAAAGAGAAACAACCAATGAGGTATGTTGGCTTGACAAACTTCTTAAATCTGTAAAATCAGAATTTTATGTATCAGGTACACATCTACACAAAAAACTTTAACAGTGGCTATATTTTTTGAATGGTAAGTAATAAAGCTTTCATATTTTGCATGTGTATTTCTTGTAGCAAGACCTTTCAAACGATACCAAAATTTTGGACCTTGTGACCTTGGCATGTGATGGACTTTTAAAGAAATAATAATAAACTTTAACATTGGCTATATTTTTGAATGGTAAGTGACATGGCCTTCATATTTTGCATATTTATTCCTTGTGGCAAGAAGCGTTTAATTGGAACCAGAATTTGTAACCTTGTGACCTTGACCTGTGAACAAGTGCATAAAAACTTTAACATTGAGTATATATTTAATGATAGGATAGAACTTTTATATTTTCCATGTGCATTACTTGTGGGAAACATTTTAGTTAGTTGGTACCAGAATATTTGACTTCTTGACCTTAACCTTCACTTAAGACCATATTTAACAAGTTTAACATTTGACAGTCTTTTGAATGTTAATTGGCCAAACGGAGATAAGTCAAATTGAGAAATGTCTACAATGGAAAATGATTGGAGAGGATCATTTAGATCATTTAGATGATTTTTGTGTCTGCATCCAATTACAGTCATTCAGAAACACATTAAGTATTGCTCAGTGTGCTAAATATTTCATCTAAACTATAATACTCGAGGACATAAATGTTTCCAAAAAACACATCTTTTTTAAACATAACATTGATAACAACATTGTAGAACAAAAAGTAAATTTTTTCTGTCTTAAAGTTGTATTCAATGGCCTTTGTAAAAATAAAAAGTCAGGATTTCATGTTACACACAACTTGAAATAACAAGCTGAAATGGCATTGAAGAAATATCAATTACTGGTTGAAGTGGCGTTGCTGCCACAGGTTGTGGATCTACTACATTTTTAACTGACAAATCTGAATTATTCTTCTCATCAACATGATCAATATTTGTGTCAGCATTATCAACACGTGTTAACATTATTAACATATGTGTCAGCATTATCAACATTTATGTCTTCATTAGAACTCAACAATTAATCCATTTGTTATTATGAAAGCTGTAATTCATCATCTACATGATCCACTGAGACAGTGTCATTTTCAACAACAGAATAGTATAGAGCTGTACTCATCTCATGTTTGCATGCAAATGTGACTTTCCATGTGTACGTTTTCAATGAAGTTTTAGAAAGGTGTCCTAATACAACCATTATGTCACGATTACTGATTTTTTTATATTTAAACCAGTGATTGAAGTCGCTTGAATAGAATGGTAAATGTACTCCCTTAACAAATGAGTTTGCTTTGAAATTTCATTATACCGGCTAGTGTATTTTTCCTAGAGATCGATTCATATACCATACAGTCTGATCATCATAATATGCATCCAGAGGTCTCTGCCATAAATCCGATCTTTCTGGGTAAAGTTTACAAAGATATTTCTTTTAACTGGCCACTGAACATAAAACATGACCTATAATACACAATGTAAAAATGAATATACAACATTAATTACTAAATTTAAACATGTTAACTACATGCAAATGACAAGATGGTATATTGTTACAGGTAGGTTATATGCTATACATGTTTTCTTTCTGAAACAATAACTAAAACCGAAGTTACTGTGAATTTATTTTCTGCATATGCGCATTTTGACAACTTATGTCTTTTCAGTGCAAATAAAATCTAAAATTATACAAACTAAACATGCATACTAATATAGTAATTCAACTTCTACCACACCAATTGTTACCGAAATAGATTAATAAAATTAATATGCAAACCAAATATCTTGGTTCATAACACTTATAAATTTCTACATTGCATATATTTCAAATTCTACTTTCCTTGTATTAATGAAAAATTTAGTACTTAATAAATGTATAAATATACGTTTAAAAGATAAAATGTGAGTGAAATAAATTTGCTCTGAAAAAATAAAATCAATATTGGCAATATGTATTGCCAATATTCGTACTTTAGCATAATTTATAAATTCACACTCGACATTTCATATCTGAACGACCTCATATTGGTCTCTGATCAACATTTTTACGTTATGGAACTTTCAATATGATTAAGTTTTCCATTTATATGACCTCATATTATACACACATATCTGTGATAAAATTATTGAAAGAGCCTATGCAAATAGAAAAAAAATAAAAACTACACACAGTGAATAAAATGTATGATTTTCTATTAAATGTATATTATTATTCTAGAATTTCTTTTATGATTATAAATTCCGATAAATTTTCATATCTCCAAGCCTCAGAGAGGTGGGAGATATATTGTTTTTACTCGTGAGTTCCGTCACAAAATTTGTGTTCGCTTGCTTGCAAAAACCATACTCATATACAGAGTTGGCAGATCTGGAGAAGTATGTTTGGCAGATTTGGAGAAGTATGTTTGGACTCCTTCTTCTGGAGATAAATTTAAAGATGCACTTCTGTCACCCAGTGTGCAAAGTTAAGATAGAAAATTTTCTAAAACAAGATCAAGACTCAGAGATGACAGCTGCTGGGTTAACAAGTATTATTAAAACAGCAGCTTCTAAAGCATGTATTAATCTAAACAACAATCGACATAATATTTCTTAAGTCTTCACGGGCAAGTCGACAAAGGAAATACATTAAGTCAAACCACATCTTATTTTGCATACCTTTTGATGTACTCGTGTTCAAAACAAGACTCCCATACCTTCACGTACCACTAACAAAATATATAATATCAACATCAATATTTAAAAAAATCTTCCCGGAAAGACCTAACAATAGTTCTACGAACGATTGTCATGGATTCCTCATGAAAAATAAGCAGCGCACAACTATCAGATTTTGGATAACTCTTCCCGTTTCGGAGCTATAAGGGGCCAAACGGGACCAAAATTGCAAATGTTTCTTACCATTTCCGAGATATTAGGGGTCAAAGGAGCTAAAATTGCCTTTTTTATACGACCGCAATTTTCCGAATTTTAACTTTGTTATTTCAAAAACTATTAAAGATAAAGGTTAAGTGTAAAATGCAGAAATGTTAACCATGCTGAGTTCTACTTACCCTGCTATTTTAAAGACCCCTGTTGGAGTAACTGCCCTTTTTAGGTTTAATTTTCTGAATTTTAACATTGTTAGTCTGTTATTTCAAAAACTGTAGAAGAAAGAGGTTAAGGATCAATTGCAAACATGTTTATCATGATGAGATCAACTTACTCTGCAATTTGGAAGAAAATCTGAAGACCCCTGTTGGAGTTGTTGCCCTTTTAGGTCAAATTTTCCGATTTTTAACAGTGGTCGCCTGTTGTTTCAAAAACTATGGAAGATAGAGTTTAAGTCAAGTGTAAATTGCAAAAAATTTTACCATGTTGAAATCTGCTTACCCTGCTGTTGCGAAGAAAATCTGAATACCCCAGTGAGTTATTGTCCTTATTTTGTCAAATATTCCTTTGATATCAAAATGTCATCTGCATTGAAACCACTTGATCAATTGAAACCAAACCTAACCAGGTGAGCGATTACAGCTCCTAGGAGCCTCTAGTTATAGAATCATCTGTTGTTATATTATTTCATTTGTTACTTATTTGTAATTAATTGCTTATTCACTTTTATTTTGACAGTTTGGATGCATACCTAAAAAGACCATTGCTGGATGACACCGAGCTTACCTTGCGCCATGGTTTGACTGCATTTGAGAAACATTTACTAGAATCACAAGATTTAGTAGAGATTCGAGGAAAGGTATTTAAAATAGTTTACAGCTCATCTAACCATGAGTTATTGTCATTATTTTGCATCTTGTGGTAGTTGACTTGTTCAAAAGCCTTTCAAACTACTGAACCAAATCTTTTGAGACTTTGCTGAGTTTTTACGCATATTCTATATCATGGTCACTACTGCTCATTTGTTTGGCTTGACTGCCATGACAAAAAATAGAAACAGCTGCACAGAAAATTTTGAAAATTTTCGTGTAATTGTCTTGAAGGCGTTGGTCTAGACAGAGCTTCTTACCCTTGCCAATTTAGTGCAAGGCCTCTTTAAGTGTCAAACTTAATAACTTTCTCAAATCATATTCAATGTCCATGAACTTTGGCTACAATATTCAGTACGACTTCATTATTATTGTGTCGCCTGCGTTCACGCAGTGGCGACATTATAGGGATAACTATCCGTTGTCGGCGTCACAAAAAAATTGTCGCATTTTTCTCTGGAACCATATATCCTAGCCTTCTGAAATTTGGCATGGGGTATCAGTATGGGGACCTATATGATGTAATACAGTTTTGGATCTCTCGCATGCCCACTTCCTGTTTGACGGAATAACCATGGATATCTATGAATAAATTTCATATACTGTTTATTGTAAGAAGAACACGCCAAAAGACATGCACAAATTTTGTTGTCATTAGCGACTGTATTAAATATTTAATCCCCCTCCACAGCATTGGATCAAAACAATATTTGGTTAAAATATTCTTCGGACAAGCAAAAATGCACATGTACATTGTCTTGATCTAGGCGTGTGGAGGGGTCTAACTTTTCTATAGAGTTTGCAAAACATGGCAATTATCTTGAATATCAACTGAAACACGCAGTGTGACGTCAATGTAAGCATAGAGACAGAAACATGTGTATGTAAAACGTTATTTGTGCATTAGAAATATAAACAATTATTGGAAGAGGAAACAAATCATGAAATTTGGGCTTAAACAGCTCTTATAGTCCCCTATTCTTTGTATTGTCCTGCAATAAAAATATAGGAACTCGAAAATGGATGTTACACTGTCATTGTGAAGCACATTCATGTTATCCGACCAAAAAGCCGAAAATTCCCCTAAAGAATCTTGAAGATGCAATACAACTTGCAAATATTGATTGATTGATTGAATATTGTTTAACGTCTACTCAGCAATATTTCAGCTATATCAAGACGAGAACAAGTTTGTTGATAAATAATCACTTTGGGGTATGGAAATGGCCATGGGACGGGAAATTCTGACTGCCGCTGGAAAAGTAGGGTGAAATCGTCAAGGGCGGGGAATTTAGCCTTGTAGCCGATCACCTACGGACCACCCCAAAAAGAGCTTACTACAAGGGTTCTTTAACGTGCGGGAAGCGTGGCATTTCTTCCAACACGTGGACCTGAGTTTACATCCCATCCGAAAGATGGGTTGTGTATTTATTAATCCCGCACAACCACGGAATGGGTCCTATTTCTATATCCCGGGACCCTCGGGGTCAGCCTCCGTTTAGGAGGGGTCACACCCCGCAAGCCGGAGATACTGGGTCCTATTTCTATATCCCGGGGTTCCCTCGGGGTCCTCTGTTAGGATGGCTCATACTCCAAGCTCAGAGGATGCTGCGGGCCTATTCTTCAGCCGGGACCGCGCACGGCGGAACTTGCAAATAGTAAACCATCTGAAGTGTCATATCGTCTAATGAAAACCACATTAAATTCGAAATCCAGGCAGGGAGCTGAAAATATTGCAGAAAGTTTCAATAAAAGCAAATGTCTTTAATTTTCCTCATTTTAATAAAGACATTTTTATTGAAGTTGGTCGTTATGACCCTCTATCCGAAAAACTGGCAAAACATCAAGAAAAACGTCTTTATCAGAATGAGGATCGTTTTTTACTTTTTGTTTGAATATAAGATCAAAGAACAGTTCGGGAACAAGTGGAAAACTATTCATTCCGTCATAGAAAATAATTCTATAGTTAAGAGAGTAACAGAGACAGAAGGTCCAGAAGAAATTTGAAGCATTTATAATTTAGTCCTCAAAGAAAAAGACAGAAACAACGATGCAAATGATGAACGCTGAACACATTTTAGGAGATGAATAGGCTTTCATGGATTTTAAGGTTAACAGAGAGTTAAACAGTAAAGGAAAACGTTTAAAATTTTTTGGTATAAGTACATAGTATACACTTCTGCATAATGTATCCTGGCGAAACAGAAAGTAAAACACACAGTTGACACTTGATAAACCGGAAGTTTTTAATTATCGTGTGCGTTTTGGTCCTTGTACATTCACTTCATCTTCTTTCATTTCTTCTTTGTCAATCAATGATAGAATGTTACTTTAACTAGTGATGGTGAATATTAAACGTTTCGTCCATTAGCAGGAATCATGCTTAATGAAGGAGGCGGAATGCATGCATATCTGCAGGCTCGTCTTTGCAAACCTGCAGTTTGTCTTTTAATGCAGTGTGGAGTTGGTAAATAATTCCCCGTATTAGAGATGTATGCTCTTTATTTTTCTTATATATGGTGTAATTGTACATGAGATAATATCTCATGTGTGCACTTTGTTCAATTACTAATATCTAAATTTCTGTGAATTCTAAAACCCAAGATTTAAATTCCTCCTTCGTAGTTTTGTCCTTAGCTATATTTGATAGTACCAATTATTCGGATTTCGTTTGTTTTTAAACATTTAAAAAAAAATGTTTGAAATTATGGACTTCACATGTTTGGGTTCTCGTGCTGCTGATGAGGAATTAATTTCCGAAATGGCAAAAGATTGATTGATTGATTGATTGATGTTTTACGCCAACTTCAGCAATATTTCAGCTATATTGTGGCGAGAACTGTTGAATATACTAAACAATTTTAATAAATACATAAAATATCTATATAAAACCATATAGCTTTATACAAGTAAAAGAAGTACCAATTATTCGGATTTCGTTTGGTTTTAAAAATTTTTAAAAAATGTTTGAAATTATGGACTTCCCATGTTTGGGTTCTAGTGCTGCTGATGAGGAATTAATTTCCGAAATGGCAAAAGAGCTAATTAAAAAATTGGAGTTGGAGTTAACATACGTGTTATGGTCTCATGTTCATCTACTCCATATCCTTTCGTAAGTTATTCGATATGGACAACCCTATTATAATACAAAAATTGTAACCGATCAGTTTCACCCCAAACCCTGTGGGATACGTCATTCGTCTAGTGCATTTATAGGTGCAGATAATTAAGATGACATAATGGGCCTGTTCAATAAACATGTCAATTGTCTTATTCATGCTGACACTGCTCAAAAATACCATTCTGCATATTCTGCAATGGGAGATTTAATCAGCTCTGCAAAAGAAAACTACAATTTAAAAAGTGGCTTCGTTGGTGGGACAATCGTAGACAGCTTTACGGACCAATCAAAGACCTTACTGAATCATCCCATGCATCGATGAAATTATCTGAAGGAACTGGATTGAACATGGTACAAAACAGTAATTTATGACATTTCCGAATGTTTTAAATATGAAAAAAACTTAGAAGGTTACTGTTTTGGATATGTCGGATCTAAAATTACCGTCAGGAAGACAGAGTATGAAGTGAAAGGCCAGAACGCAGATGAACAAACTGAGGAAAGTCTAGGACATAAAAAATGATAAATTTTTTTTTGTTCTTTTAAAGTCCTTCGGATGAGACTATAACCAGAGGTCCCGTGATCAGGTCTGTCACACCCAGGGCACATTAAAGACCCCTACTCGATTCGTAGGAGCCGATGCTGAGGTAAATTGCTAGGATCCAAAATGTTCATCTTTAATCCGTGACATCAAAATTGCAGACGTCATAAGTTTTTATACGACCGCAAAAAATTTTTCCGGTCGTATAATTGTATGGTGCTGTCCTGGTCGTCGCTGTTGTCTGAGGACACTTCTTTTTTTGGTCAATAACTTAAGTTGCAGTTGCCCAATCCTTATGAATTTGTGACACAATGTTCCTTGGCACAAATGAAAGGCTTAGTTTAGTTTTGGTCATTGTGGCCCTACCGTTTTTAAGAAAAGGGTTAAATTTGATGTTTTTCACATATTTGACTGTAGAGTCTTTATTATTTATCAGTGTCCTTCGGAGGAAATTTCTTATTAGTAGAATGCTAACGGATTTCACGTGGCATGTACCGTTCACGAGATAAATGGGGCCCAAAAGGAATGAATTTCATTTTTTTTTTATTTTTATTTTTACAGAGCTGTTTACCCCTCATAGCTGGTATCCGTATTCCAGCAGTAACGTTTCCGTGATCATCACGTATGACTAAACAATTAAATGATGGCCTTAATGAACATATTTGTCGTTATATTCTGGTGACAGTGACAAATTTCAATATTTATCTGTGGAGTTCAATTCTTCAATTTTATCAGCATTTTTTATTCTCTTCATCATTGTTTCGATTGATTGATTAGACTTATACGTCAAAGTGATTGATTAGACTTATACGTCAAAGTGATTGATTAGACTTATACGTCAAAGTAGAACTATTTCAACTATACCAGGACAACTTAGAAATATTGAATCCGCAGTCATATATTAAAGATGAATGATATAAAAGAGAAACGGACAACCGGGGTAACCCCCAGGTGAGCATTTTCTTCTATGTGAAGTATAGAAGGGTACTATATTAAATAGGCGTGGCCTTGCATCACATAGTATGTCGACGATGGTTCTCAATTTAGGTTTTCCGTATGGAAAAAATGGGTAGGGGTGGGAAATTTAACTTTCCAAATTATGACCTGGCTACCCTGCATAGAAGAGGTTTGGGGACGGGTCCCAGAAGGATGGTTTTAACAGAGCCATATATCAATCAATTTTGAGCTTAAAAGACCGGTGTTTACTATAGGAAGGTCTTTTTTAACAATGATTGCCCCTTTTCGGAAATAGGTCCGATTTATTTTATAGCTTATGAGTAAACCGTATATTTGCAGTGTGAATCCGTAGTGCGTATTTTTACTTGAAAATCCTGAAAATCCGTTGTGGTAAACGCCTCTGTCATTAGTCTGATTTTGATGCCGTTTTTTGCAATGGATTCCTTATGAAAAACTAACATAGCACTACACCATCAGAATTTTGATAACTTTTCTTTTCCAAGCTATGAGGGGCCCAAGGGGGCAAAAATTGTAAACATGCGGATTACCTAAAAAATTTATTTTTCATCTGATTTAAATGGGATTTTTTCTTTAGATTCTTCTCATCGCAAGCTTTCAGAATTATGTCAATAGATTTGGTCTCTGAGCTATAAGGGTCAAAGTTGCCAAAATTGCAATTATAAGAGATATGTGAAACCTATATTTTTCATCAGATTTTGATGGAATTTTTTCTTATGATTCCTCTCAATGTAAGCTTTTAGTAGTATGTCAACGGATTTGACATAACCCATACCGTTTCCGACCTATAAGGGGTCAGAGGGGCCAAAATTGGAATTATTAGAAATATGTGAAATCTTGAAAATTATTTTTTTTATAAGATTTTGTTGGGATTTTTATCTTTTGGTTATTCTTAAGCTTTCTGTAATATGGTAGTATATTTTGCGTTGGTTTTTGGTTTCCAAGCTTTAAATTACAATATTTCAAAATATGTGAAATCTTTTCATTGGATTTCAACTTGAGTTTTTTCTATGGATTTCTCTTGATGGTAGTTTTCTTTGGATTACTCCTGATGGAAATCATCAGAATTTCTTACCTCTTACAATATCCTAGTAATAATAAGAGATTATAAGGGCTAATTTTTTATATTCACTAGTTTGTGTCATGTTATTTTATATGTCAAGGTCTTTATTGTGTCCAGCAAATTACTGTGTTCACATTCATTTTAGTTTACACTTGTTAAAAAATTGATGGTCGACATGCTGTGGTCGTATCATGCTGCTCTCGGCGTAGCCCTTCATTAACAATACATATGTATAGGGGTTATTTCACTTAGTTAAGAACAATCAAACTTATTTAGGATAAGGTTAAAAAGTCTTGAAAATGTCATCCACATTTCATTATTAATACTTCACTTTTCCAATAGTCAACATCCCTTTTCTTTGAATCAACATCCCAACAGCGCCGGCATACGGAGTTTATATCTCCCCCAGCTCATTCGCTATTTAAGAGCCTGTGATCGATACAGTGACTTCCTTGATAGAGCCCGGTTGCTCACAAATAGACTACTTAAACAAGGGCATATTACCATGATAGCACGATAGTATGATTTTTAAGTAACAATATTTGTGTCTGTAAGACATATAAGATGCCGCCGCTAATTAAATGTATTTATTCTGATTGATGGAAAGGGTAAAACAATATTGTCTAAACTTAATACATATATTGTTTAAATGTATTAAGTCACTGTGCACATATAACCATAATAAATGAAATCAGGACAAAAAAGGGAAGTAAACATAAATTCTGTCAATAACATCAATAACACGGCTGGGAAGTTAATTCAATGCAACATGTAAAATGTATCTTCACAAAAGACAACATTAAACAAATTCAAAACAAATTATATTTAAAGCAATTAATGAAAGGAAGATAACAACAACACTTACAATGGCCGAACATTACAATCACATGTCACAATCAACCAGGGTACTGCACAAGATTGATTGATTGAATATTGTTCAACGTCTACTCAGCTATATTTCAGCTATATCAAGACGAGGACGTTTGTTAATAAATAATCTCTTTGGGGTATGGAAAGGGCCATGGGACGGGAAATTCTGACTGCCACTGGAAAAGTAGGGTGAAATCGAAAAGGGCGGAGAATTTAGCCTTGTAGCCGATCACCTACGGACCACCCAAGAAAGCTTGCTACAAGGGTTCTTTAACGTGCAGGAAACCTGGCATTTCTTCCTACACGTGGACCTGAGTTTACATCCCATCCGAAAGATGGGCTGTGCATTTATTAAACCCGCACAACCACGGAATGGGTCCTATTTCTATATCCCGGGACCCTCGGGGTCAGTCCCCGTTTAGGAGGGGTCATACCCCGCAAGCCGGAGATTCTACGTCCTATTTCAATATCCCGGGGTTCCCTCGGGGTCCTCTGTTAGGAAGACTCATACTCCAAGCTCAGAGGATGCTGCGGGCCTATTCATAAGCCGGGACCGCGCACGGCGGTACTGCACAAGAAAAACAATAAAATGACAAACGACAAACATAGATAACGATAGGAACTCGGAATAGCCGGACTTGGTACCGGCACTGGCAGCAGCCAACGGTAGGGTTAAACCGGTTTATGGGTACCCAAACCTCCCCTTTCTCTATCCCGTTTCCCTATAGTATAATAAACAAACAAATTAAATTCAATACAGGTAGACCACTAACTCTAAGACCACAATCTTGAAAAGGAAAGAATAGACAAAACGTAATTTAGAAAGATGGGTCGAGGATTGCTCGCCGCTGAACTGCCGGCTAGCTCAAGGAGCGTAGTCTGCTAGTAAAACACTGTCGCACTACGGAATAGTGCAAGCCTTAATCATCTAAAACCTACTTTCAACATCAAAGTCAAGAATATATCAATGCATTGTTCATGTCAAAATACACATTACACAACAAAAGAAGCATCACTTTTTTCACCTCAATAGAAACTCATCATAAAAAATGTCTGCAGAAGTTTTTGTCAGATCTGCACCCATCGCCAGTAAACTTTTTCTCTCCTTTTAGGAAATGAAGGAAATAAAAAGTCAAATAAGTCATAAATTATATTTTTTATTTGGCAATTACTTATCTGCTGTAAAATCAGGACCTACCCCAAAACAATTTATTGTTCTAATGTCGCCTGCATTTTTCCACTTCGAAAATGAATAAAATTTAGAATATAAGTTTGATCGGTATATCTATCACCTGAACAAGATATTATTTACTTTTGAGTAAATAAAGAAAATGAAATATATGAAGTATCTTATTTTTTTCAATAAGTAGGAAATAAGTAAAGAAATATAAATAATCCTTTTTGGTTACAGCTAGGAGTTTGTCATTAATGTGTGTACTTTTTTTCGAAAAGAACTCGGAATGTTTTGACTTCATGCAGCTATCAGCAGATGTATCACCTAGAATATAACCCATGCCAAATTTTGGCCAAATTGTGACAAAGTCAAAAATCCTGTGAAAGTTTCATTTTAAGTCTCTGATTGAAATTAAAGATTTCATATGCTTACGTTCAACTATTTGCATATCCTATGGTGTACTTATGAAAATAGCAAATATTCGTCACTCGGCTTTCGCACCTTTGGTGCGTTTTCTGATTTTATTTTATATATTATGCATAACAACATTCAAACTTTAAATGTACTAATTTTTCTTTCTTTTTTAGCTTCAAGATTCCTATTTCTTAAAAACAAAGAAATGACAAAAAGGTGTCAATACTATCCACATTTTTTTTTCGAGAACCTGTTTAGATTTATCAGAAAGACAGTAACTGATGAATTTTGATCCACCATAGACCATTACCATATAAAGTATTTTGAGTTGGATGTAGAGAATTTTGTTCATCTTGAAGAGGATTCATTTGATAGTCCGCCGTGCGCGGTCCCGGCTGAAGAATAGGCCCGCAGCATCCTCTGAGCTTGGAGTACGAGCCATCCTAACAGAGGACCCCGAGGGAACCCCGGGATATAGAAATAGGACCCAGTATCTCCGGCTTGCGGGGTGTGACCCCTCCTAAACGGAGGCTGACCCCGAGGGTCCCGGGATATAGAAATAGGACCCATTGTGCGGGATTAATAAATACACAACCCATCTTTCGGATGGGATGTAAACTCAGGTCCACGTGTTGGAAGAAATGCCACGCTTCCTGCACGTTAAAGAACCCTTGTAGCAAGCTCTTTTTGGGGTGGTCCGTAGGTGATCGGCTAAAAGGCTAAATTCCCCGCCCTTGACGATTTCACCCTTTTCCAGTGGCAGTCAGAATTTCCCGTCCCATGCCCATTTCCATACCCCAAAGTGATTATTTATCAACAAACTTGTTCTCGTCTTGATATAGCTGAAATATTGCTGAGTAGACGTTAAACAATATTCAATCAATCAATCAATCATTTGATAGTACTGATATTGGCAAAGTTCTGAAAGTTAATGTTAAGGACAAAAACCTTTAACAGCCAAACTGTATGGTGAAAAGCTTTAAGGCGAACATACGCAATCGGTCCTCGTTAAGAAGCCTGAATTTCCTGTCCCTTCCAATTTCTCTCCTTCTCCAGTACGAATCAAAACTCCTTGCCCTGGTTAATAAAAGCAACTACATTTAAGCAGGAATAAATCACGTCAATAATGTCCATTATTTGGCAATTAAGAGTCCTACTACCAAAGAAATAGTTAATACCATAGATAACTGTATTAATTAAGAAATAAATTATTGCAAGCGGGCTCTTTGCGAATTAGAATATGGGCAGACCTTATATTTGTCAATATTTTATACCGAGCTATAGCGAGGTATAAAATGAAGACAAATATAAGGTCTGACCATGTTCTAATTTGCATACAACCCAATTGCAATAATCTATTTCGATTCTAATATATTTAACAAGCGTTTTGAACATTCGGAGCGGATCTTAGAAGGCAATATTGTGTTTGACACTAGAATTAGAATTGTCGGAAAACTGCATACAAACACACATAAATAGACATAGAGAAGTCTATATTCGTTATTTTATTAATACAAGTTGCTCATAAGATTATGAATTTGTACAAATAATATATTGTAAAAATATAAAATATGGATATTTTAAAATCGAAGCGGATATAAATGTGACCTGGTTCTATTTCTGATATATATGACTGCTTAATTATGTTATATTTGAAGCCAAAAAAGAAAAAAGAACAGAAAAGGAATAAAACTCATATTAATAATTCTAATATAAGACAAGATTTCATAACAACACATTCGTTGATAGGTTACGGTTATGTCCATTTCAGTTCCGAGTCTTAAATTCAGTAACTGTTGTAAATTTCTATTATTGTCATTATATGATGCAGCTTTTGGGTGATTCATTATTTAAAACTTTATTTACACTTGAATATTGAGTGAATAAAATGTGAAACTGTACATTACGAATGTTCTTTTGTAAAAGATATACGCATGTGCTAAAAATATTGTTGGAATTAGAACATAGCTTTGTTTCCACAGCCAAAGAAGAGAGTCATATTAGAATGATTTATATAGAACAAATGAAATAGACAAACATACGTACAACTACTTTTAAAGTAAGAAAGAGACAAAACATGGACGCCTGTATTTTTTCTTCCGAAGATACATAAGTTGGATTAATAAAGGGCTACGCCAAGCGCAGCATGATACGACCGCAGCATGTCGAACACTGAAATTTGAACAAGTATGAGGACACAGTAAAGAACTTCATACAGTAATTAAATGGACACAGTAAAGAGCTTGACCCAGTAATTAGCTGAACACAATCTAATAATAAGCTCTTATGATTCCTTCTATTGATCTGAAATGGTAAGAGGTATGTCAAATTGGCAAACATACTACTTTAAATATACAATAAGAGGAATTCAAAGAAAGGAACCCATTAAAATCAAACCAAAAACATTTAAATTCAACATATTTTGGAAATTGCAATTTCAGCCCCTTTAACCCTTTATAGCTCGAAAACGGTAAGTGCTGCGCCAAATTCGTTTCATATTACCAGAAGATTATATCAAGAGAAATCTAAAGACAACAAGAGCAATCTAAGGAAAAATCCCGATGAAATCTGATGAAAAATAAAGATTTAACATATTCTGAAAAATTGCAATTTAAGCCCCGTTTACCCATTTTAGATCAGAAATAGGAAGATCTATGCCAAATCTCTTGATTTATACTAAAAGCTTGCAACAAGAGAAATTCGAAGAAAGAAATCCCAATGGAATCTGATGAAAAATGAAGATTTTTATTTTTTTAAAATTGCAATTTTGGCCCCTTTGACCCCTTATAACTCGGCCCTGGTGAGAGCTAAGCCAAAATCTGTTTGCATACAATTGGAGGAATCCAATGAAAAAAAATCCATCGAAATCCGATAAAGAATAAAAAATTTATGTACTCTGCACATTTTCAACTTTGGTCCCCCTTTGAAACTCCTTACCTTAGAAAGGAATCAAGTTATCGAAAATTTGATGGTGCAGTGCTAGTAAACTTTGCATGAAAAAATGTTGGTTCCAGGTATCAGATAATTTTTCCTTGATTGATTCGTTTTTAAGCTTTACGTCCAATAAGTAGGAAAAAGAAGGGAAACGGGGAATGTGTCAAAGAGACAACGACCCAAAAGGGAGTAATAACAACTCAAAGCCACTATAAGATCTTCAATGAACGGTGAGGAAACCCCACACCCTACGGCAGGTCGGAGTTGGCCCCTAAATAAAGAGTAATCAAGTTCAGCGAAATAAACATCATCCTAGACTCCCATAGACATATCCATATTTATGTATATCAAGACGAAAGCCAGTTAATCAGTTCAGAAAATTACTCATAAAAAAGTAATACTGGTGGAAGAGAGAAAAGGTGTAATGAGTTTTTGATTAGAGGAATAAATTTTCTACCCCTCTTCAGTTTTTCTGTTCATAGAAATGGGTAGGGACAGGAAATTCAGCCTTCTCTTACCATGTTTTCGACTCATAGAAAGTCTGCACACATGAACCCAAAAATTAAGAATGGGTTTGAGACTGAATGGAATTTCGCATTTTTGCACACTTTTTGGCTACAATGGTTCCTGATTAGGCTTTCAGTATTAAGACCTGACTACACCGCATAGACGGGCATTTCTCTAGGGACGCGCCCTGCAGCTCTGTAGTCGGAGTTGCTGAAAACAAATTCAGATGTCGCGTTTTACTTAAGAGTAAAGATACATTACATCATGTTGATAATGTGCAAGTTATAAAAAAAAAATGAAGTTTGTGGTGTCTCCTTATTTCTGTATTTACCGGTACCCCAGTCCAGAGACAAATGTCACAAGTCATGATGGCGCCATCAATGTGGTCATTCTGGAACTGTCGTTTTTGTTTTTCGACTTCCCCTTTACATGGCTTTCAATTTCTTATCTGTACTAACTCTTTCCCGACGCCGTTAAAGTTTGTTTTCTCGAGTCTATTTCTGAAAGCATGCGCGCCCACATGTTTTTGTTTGACTAATAATGGTAACATCCAATGGATTCTCGAAAATGAGTTTCAAAATAGAAACAAATTGTTTACAGAGTCTCTCCTTGATCTTGAATTTCAAATAATATTCTTTCATAGGAATTGAGCAGATTCGCGACTCTACAGAACTTGGTGCCAGATCTAGTTTTTTATACATTAATTATCTTGCATCCCGTGGGACGCATATTGTAATAGAATGAACGTCCTATCATTTATTTTTGCGTACCAGACGCGTGTTTTACGCGTCCCGTAAGTCAGTGGACCAAAAAACAATGACAGGATAAGTTCGAGATGTCAGGCTCTAAAATTGTGTGAAAAAAAATAATCAAATGGTTGCTCCCTAACCGTCAGAATAGTTGTTTGCTTTTGCCACTAATAAACAGTAAGCATTCATGTTGATCAAACCCGATATATGTGTTTGGTAAATATCAAGAACTTTGTGGTTGTCCTGTTTGCTACGGTTAATGAAAGGAAATTGTAATGCATCATTGATGTAACAAATCATTTGATTTTTCAAAAGTGACCCTCGATAACACTATGTACGTGCCTCGGACAAAGTAGATTCCCTATCTAGACGTGTTCCTCATCCTCTTGCAACTACTTTAAGTGGACAGAACTTAATGTCAAATGTAAAATTTTGGCAAGTACATCCACTGCGGATGTATATTACCAAAAATTCTTCAAAGATATTTAGTAAGCCAGTGAAAATAAACTATGCAACAAAGCTTAAAGCGCATCCTTCCAATCCTGCTCACAACTGGTTTTCAAACGTTATTCAACCTTTTGATCTTCGTATCCCGCCGTGCGCGGTCCCGGCTGAAGAATAGGCCCGCAGCATCCTCTGAGCTTGGAGTATGAGCCATCCTAACAGAGGACCCCGAGGGAACCCCGGGATATAGAAATAGGACCCAGTATCTCCGGCTTGCGGGGTGTGACCCCTCCTAAACGGAGGCTGACCCCGAGGGTCCCGGGATATAGAAATAGGACCCATTCCGTGGTTGTGCGGGATTAATAAATACACAACCCATCTTTCGGATGGGATGTAAACTCAGGTCCACGTGTTGGAAGAAATGCCACGCTTCCTGCACGGTAAAGAACCCTTGTAGCAAGCTCTTTTTGGGGTGGTCCGTAGGTGATCGGCTACAACGCTAAATTCCCCACCCTTGACGATTTCACCCTACTTTTCCAGTGGCAGTCAGAATTTCCCGTCCCATGGCCATTTCCATACCCCAAAGTGATTATTTATCAACAAACTTGTTCTCGTCTTGATATAGCTGAAATATTGCTGAGTAGACGTTAAACAATATTCATTCAATCAATTTTCGTATCAAACCACACCATGAATCTGCTAATTTAAATTTAGATGAAATAGCTCCAATAGAAACTTGCAAGGAACTCCATGGCTGGACCCAAAACAAACATTTAATTTTGAAGTACGCAAACACAAAAAGGTTGATACTAATCCTCTGGTTATCCAGCAGGACTTTGCATGAATTAAATCTGAGCATCGTGAATGCTTGCAAATTTTACACAGGTGGCTCTAAGGGTGGAGACAGGATGGCTTCTGCAGCACCTCTCCGATTACCATCCTCGAGTTCCATATTTACTGCTGAAGCAAACGCTATTTACCCAGCACTAAAATGTGTAGCTTTATCGCAACGAGATAAGTTCATGATCTGTTCCGATTCACTCTAATAAATATTTGCATTTGAAAGTCAAAAACAAATGACCCAATTATTATGAAAATAGCCGAATTCTACAAGTGACTTGTAACATTAGGCAACGAAGTCATTTATGAATCCTAGTCATGTGGGGATCTATGGAAACACAGTTGCTGACCAGGATGCCAAGGATGCACTAGACGACAAGATGGCGGATTGTCAAGTGCCGTACACTGACATGAAGCCTTTTGTCGTTAAATACATTTTAAAATTGTGGCAGGCCAAATGGGATCTGCAAATAAATAATAAACTGCATGGAATACAGTCAGACGTCGGTAAACAGGTCGGTTCCTGTAGTGAACACCGTTGGGAACAGGTAGTGTTTACCCGATGTCGTATTGGACACACTAGAACATCACATAGATTCATTCTCAACAGTGATGATCGACCTGAATGTATTCCATGCAATTTTCCTTATACAGCTCGACATGTTTTAATTAAATGTGTAGATGGTGCCGATATCGGGCATGCTTTTTATTGTGCTGATTGTCTTAAAGACCTATTTACAAACGTCGCTGCCGACAAAATCGTTCAATTTTTAAAAGCAATCAATTTATTTAGTAAGATTTAAATTTTAAACTAATGAAGTGGTCTAGAGCGAAAGTCAAAAATGATTAGAAGAGATTACGTAATTTTTGGAATACCATGTGTATATTCCACTGATTATTTAATTATTCGCACCAATTCTTAACTATGTGATTACCATATTTTGTGAATGTGTACTAATATTAACCTATTTTCAGTAATTGCTTGTACAAAAATAGCCAAGTTACTCCTCCCTCCCATGAGGTGCCTCAACTGTTATAATCTGTACTAACTTTCTGCCTTTTTTCTAAACTTCAGATATACAATATCTACAGTTTACACGTAAGTTCTTGTATCCATCAGAAACTGTCATATGCTCATTGCCTGAAATAAACGCAAAATTTTTGTTTGTTTGTCTTGTTAAATTCAAAATATTGAACAAATAACTAAATACAGAAGTCACTGTAAATTTACTTTCTGCATATGCGCATTTCGACAACTTATGTGTCATCAGTGCAGATTAAATCAAAACACTTGGAAATCCATGAACCGAAATATGTGTAAACGCTGATAGAGAACAAATAACCAACAGGATCTAAATAGGAAAACAAATTAATTTAAGGTGAGAAAAAAATCCCAAAAGCAGTTCAGTGTAAATACATGTAGTAAAAAAAGATGGGCGGAAGGACGAACGGACAAGGGTATTCAAATATACCACCCACTCACGAGTGCGGGCATTATAAATCATATCTGGTAAGCAGTACAGTGTTTTCTAGTTGATAGTTTATAACGAGAAAAATTACATTATACTTGTTTGGCCAAGTAACAGCTGTTACTGTGTTTTTGTTTGCATTACTACCAAAATAATTTCACGAGATGGAATCGTTTGGAAGAAACGCCATCATTTGGAATAATGGTATCTTAAGAAAAAATTATATTCTTTTGACGTGTACTGAGTTAACATATACTCGTATTTCTCATCACTTAATCAAAATTGACCATTATCTGCATGGAATTAAACGTTACTCTACTGATAAACAAGAATCTCCCAAACCGGAAATATTAGTGTCTGCAAAAACCGTTCATAAGCAGTACAGTTTATCGAGTACACCGGTAAACGAGCGTGAAAAAGGGTTTTCAGTTCTATTTTATTTCAGTATAGATGTACAAAAGTACAAATACAAATATTTTAATGTTTTCTTGAGGTTCCTAAAACGTCACAAGACGGCTAGAAACAAAAGCAAGCTGTTTAGTAATTGGTAATCTTCAATTTCACACTCCATATTGTTGCAAGCTTTACAAAAATCACCTTGATTGAAGTTCCTCTTGACCAGTGAATATAGACGTTTTCCCAAAATAGGGGTTTATTTAAAGTAGTTTGACGCTTCATTAGTAGATCGTCAGTTGTGAACCCCCTGTCCGCCAGAACTAAGTCATCGGGATTTGTTGTATAATATATTATATATATGGCTTAAATATTGCGAACAACATGAACGAAGAAAAAAGAATAGCATATAGTGATCTGGCCAGAACTCGTATTTGACATTCAGTTTGTCTGGAAGATAATACTGATTCAACATCAAGTTAGTTACACTGAACCCTCACCCATGCAGAAATTATCACATCAAGTATTACACAAGATTTTGTTGTAGTGGTTGTTTCTGTAGAACAATGTTCAAGTTCAAATTGAGCAAAGGGCAGTCCATACATACCCTGTGTTACAGTTTATATCTTATTTCATGAAATTCCAAAAGACCGCGCAATTTTAAAACTTGACCTACTTACCATAAAACTCCAATTCTTTTTAATAAAACATTTAATTTGAATAAATCGTTAGACTAATCATTCCTAATAGCATATGACCATTGCTTGTTTATTAGTCGCCGTTGAGACATATGCACTTGTTTCTGTATTCTTTAATAGAACCCCAGTATTTTATATCGAACTACGAAAATATAAAAAGTCTGACACTTATCCTCTGGTTATGTTATTTTTAAGATTTTAAACATTTATTTTACTTGTATAAATTTATATAAAAGCTATGTAGTTGTCCACTAGCTTAAGACACTAGTGCTTTTGTCGGGCAAAGGATGACAGTGATTGTAAGAGCACTTTGCCAGTTTAATTGATGTTTGTTGACAATCCCGCACCCATGACCAAGAAAGACATGGATGTAGCGTTGCTCGACAATTAGCAAAGAATTCCGCTTAAACCGGTGCTAGGGGCCGTCTTGAACTTACTATGAGGCATGAGCAAAGCTCATTGTTGAAGGCCTCATGGTGACTTCAAGATGAAGAACAACAATAAAAGCGTTGTTCCTTTGCTTGTTTTTTACCATGTATTTGTAGAGACTTTGTCTCATGTGCGTTTACTCCAGATCCTTTTATTCACCATATGGTTTTAAATTTTTATATACTCAACAGTTTTGGCCACAATATAGCTGAAATATTGCTGAAGTTGTCGTTAAACTCAATCAATCAATCCAGCAGGAGTTTGCAAGAATTAAATCTGAACACCCCGAATACTTACCTCTATATACTGATGGAGACAGGGTGGCCTCTGCAGCTGTCTTCGGAGACCGAGCAGCAACTAACCGACCACCTTCCTCAAGTTCCAACGCTGAATGCTGAAGCCAACGCTATTTGCGAAAATTAGTAAAAGAGCTCCTTTGCTTGTTGGTCAACAACCGTGTTCAATAAATTCCTACATGCTTAGGGATCCAAACAAGAATGTAAACAAGGCCATGAGTATGTTGTGAAAAAGTCTAGTGCAATGCTCGACTTTATCTTTATCTGAAAGAATCTGAATCCTCAGCTAATGTTGGATACTGGCGACTGACTTGTCTATTTAAATCAACTTTCTTGCATGCAGCGCGTGTGCATTTTAAGTACATGCATGGATATTTGCAAGTTTCACTCTTTCTATTGCAATATCCTATGACATGCTCTAGGAAATCTTCAGCGCTGAAGAGGTTCCACATACTTGACACCCCTTTCGTTCTTTTTTAGGTGTAGTATTGACTAAGACTGTACCAGCAGTTTTTTTCGAAGTTCAGTTGTTCTCTTGTAACCTTTTAATTTCCTTTTTGTCCTCGGTTTTATTATATCTTTTTCGGCTATATCTTATCTTTTTAAAACAATAACAGCTTGATGAAGGGGTTCCATATGAAAGGATATATTTTTGTTTTTTTTGTATCCCATATATGTTCCGATATTTCGAATATTTTCAACTTTTTCACATTCCCGAAATTTAACACATATCGAAATAAATATTAATAAGAAAAAGAAGGGAAACGGGGAATGTGTCAAAGAGACAACGACCCTAAGGGGAGCAATAACAACTCAAAGCCACCATAAGATCTTCAATGAACGGTGAGGAAACCCCACACCCAACGGTAGGTCGGAGTTGGCCCCTAAATAAAAGAGTAATCAAGTTCAGCGAAATAAGCATCTTCCTAGACTCCGATAGACATAAAGTGAACTAACTAGAAAACAGACAAGACACACAAAGGCTTAATAAATTTCCTGACTTAGGTCAGGCGCAAACCTGCTGCGGCGGGGTTAAACTAGTTTTATTGGGCCCAAACCTTCCCCCTATAGCCAATGTGATAAATAAAAAAAAAACGATCGTAACAACAGTAAAATTCAGTTGGCAACAGGACTGAGTCAACTGTGAAAAATGAAACTGAAAGAACTAAATATACGGACATAAACATGAAATCACAAGAGACTACTAGCAGTTAACTGACATGCCAGCTCCAGACCCATTACCAACTGACAAATTAAGTTATGTACCCTCAGTATACAGCTTCCATCAAGATCCCTTCCTGTGAGAAGTTTAACATAATGATTTCAAGTATATACCGGAATACATAACCCGTGTCCATGCAATACTGATTTTAGAAATTTAGAATGTGTTTAGTTAAAATGCAAAGACCCAATCAAAAAATCAATGTTAATACCAAAGAAGGCCATACGTAATGACTTGACGACAATACCGTAATTATAATCCTTATGAATTAGACGATTTAAAGGTTTTATAAGTTTGTTAGGCGAGTGTAAGTATTTTTACTTTTATGTAAAACATTACCATAAAGTAAGGGGTGTGAAATGCCAGCCTTGATAAGATGTTTACAGGTTGCATTGTATTTACGAACTAAGTCTTTATATCGATGATGAAATTTAGTACAGGTTTTAACTAGTTTATGATAACGAAAACCTTGATGTAATAGTTTTTCAGTTATGAAAAGATTCCGTTCATTTTTCGGCTTTATCTAAGCTTTTTAAAAGAATTACAGTTTTTCAAAAGGGGTCCATATGAAAATAATTATATCAGTATATAATAGGTCGGAGTTGGCCCCTAAATAAAAGAGTAATCAAGTTCAGCGAAATAAGCCGATAGACATAAAGTGAACTAACTAGAAAACAGACAAGACCCCATCTATATCCCCTTTTTGCACATATTTCCAACCTTTACACATTCCGTAAATTAATGTTATGTCTATTTGCTGAAACACATCCGTAAATTTATTTTGTGTCTACAGCCTAACACATATGGAAATAAATATTAATGTATCTTTTCCGACTAGATCTAAGCTTTTTAAAACAATAAGTTTTTTAATTTGTATAAAATTATATTGTATCCCATATATATAAAAATTATATTGTATCCCATATATGTTCCGATATATCGAATTTTTCACTTTTTTGACATCCAGTAAATTTATTTTGTGTCTACTGCCTAACACACATGAAAATAAATATTGATGTATCTTTTCCGGCTTTATAGGTTCTATATTAGCATGTTGAAATATCTTTCACCAAAATATATGTCTGTGTCATCATAAAAAAAGGATTGATTGATTGATTGAATATTGTTTAACGTCTACTCAGCAATATTTCAGCTATATCAAGACGAGAACAAGTTTGTTGATAAATAATCACTTTGGGGTATGGAAATGGCCATGGGACGGGAAATTCTGACTGCCACTGGAAAAGTAGGGTGAAATCGTCAAGGGCGGGGAATTTAGCCTTGTAGCCGATCACCTACGGACCACCCCAAAAAGAGCTTGCTACAAGGGTTCTTTAACGTGCAGGAAGCGTGGCATTTCTTCCGACACGTGGACCTGAGTTTACATCCCATCCGAAAGATGGGTTGTGTATTTATTAATCCCGCACAACCACGGAATGGGTCCTATTTCTATATCCCGGGACCCTCGGGGTCAGCCTCCGTTTAGGAGGGGTCACACCCCGCAAGCCGGAGATACTGGGTCCTATTTCTATATCCCGGGGTTCCCTCGGGGTCCTCTGTTAGGATGGCTCATACTCCAAGCTCAGAGGATGCTGCGGGCCTATTCTTCAGCCGGGACCGCGCACGGCGGCATAAAAAAAGGAAACTTTCACAATATTCCAAAGCAATTTTTTCATAAATGTAAATTTTTTTTTCGAATTGTAGCAAAATGCCATTCCAATGCACAGAGTGTGAAAAGACATACGTTAGGAAAGAAGACATGCACAGTCACAGGCAAAAGAAACACCAGGTAAAAAGCTAAACTGTAGTAACCAAATACCGAACTTACCGTAGTTACCGAAGTATGACGAAATTAAGTCATGAGCAAAGCTTCATGAAACAAGATTTGACAAGGCGATAAAGAAGTTAAAAAATGATAATAAAAAAAAACACGACAAAAACCTTAGAATGATGGAATGTCTTGTTAATATAATTCCCCGTTTCTCCCATTTTTGATAATTATTCGCTGATGGATGGTTATCGAAATTTGTTCATATTTCTTAAATTTTTCTGAACAAATAACAATAACAATGTTATAATATAAAAAACTGACATTCAAATATGTGAAAAGGTGGTAATCGGTGCTGTATGCGTGGCAAACAATGATTTTTTTAAGGGAAAGAACCTTTGTTACCAGTTATACATTCTCTTTTTTTTTATTTTTTAGGACCTACTCCAAGACAGGGTGCAGAAGGTGAGTTAAATATGCATTTTAAGTGATATCAAAAATACGTTTGCATAGAGATTGAGAAAAACGTTAGAGAAGAGCAGACATTTTCCCTCCGCTTTGTATATCTCTTTTAACAGCAATATGCCCCTTGAAGCTATGTTGTTATTACTGCAGTATAAACACTAAGTATTGTCCTTTTCAATATCTCTACACTCACCTAATATTGTGTTTAGGTCACATTTATTGTACTGTTATTGTCTAGGTACAAGTGTGTCTAACATTTAACATGCAGGTATAAAAACATAAAGGTTTCAAAACTGAACAAACACGACGAATAGCAAAGCATTCAACAAGAGAGCAAAGCAATGATATTAAAAGTAGATACAAGACAACATATTACAATTATCTAATAATGAACATTGCACGGGACAATATATAACACTCATAAACCAAAGACCGGTGCACGAAAGAATACAAAAAAATCATCAAATAAAGACCGAAGGACGACAAATGGGAGCAGTGCTCAATTATTCTCATAGCTTGCAATTTCAATATTAATCAAAGATGTATAGTGATTATTGTTCTTTTCAGATGTACCCATGCTTTCAGTGAGACCTGGAGTTCCTTAGCAGATCCTGAAGAGCATGCCATTTAGAGTGTTCATGACGAAAGACTTGTGACATCTTCCAGAAATCATACACTAGGAAGGCAGCCCCCAGGAAACACTCTCAAAAGAAACATCATCAGGTAGCAATATACTGATCATGACCTTTTATTACTGTTAGACGTACGTTTTTTATGCTTCATATTTTAGCGTAAGTGCTTGTCATGTTGTCTCTCTAACTGTCTCTTTCATGACTAAAGTGATGGGTCTCGTGTTTTCATTTCAGACCAGTTCTTACAATTATAAGATAAGAAATAGATATTGAGTACTGAGTATCTGTCTTGTTTATGAAAAATTATGTATCGATTGTTGTTCACCTTTTTTGGAACAGGAAATTTTAAAGAATACCGCATAATCAAATGCTCATTCATTTGAAAACGTGCAATAGCTAAATTTAAGAAATTTTGTTAAAACCTAAGGAGTATCTCCCTCTTGCATAGCTCATTTTTTTTTTAGATCAAATTGGTAATTTGTTCTCTATCAGCGTTTACATATATTTGGGTTGATGAATTTCCAAATGTTTGGTTTTATCTGCACTGAAGAGAAATGTCGAAATGCATATATGCAGAAAGAAAATTCACGGTAACTTCGGTACTTTGTTCTTCATCAAAGAACTGCATGTGTTTCAATTAGTTACTAAGAATCTTGTACAGCCAATAGGAATTACGATAATCTGACTGTCATAGGAGTGCATTACAAGTCAAAGTGTAAAAAAAAACCAACAAACCTTGAGTAATTAGTCGGTACGTTTTTCCTCTGAGATTAAAATTCAAATCTTACCCGAGTACCCCAGAAGAAGAGCAAAAGGTTATGTCTTAACTTGTAATTCTATTTGGCCGTTTGCATGGTATTTGATGTTGAGACATTAAATTTTTACTGTTAATATTTAATGCAAAATGATGAATCAATTTTGTGTTGAATTGTTTTGTACAAAAACGCCCTATATTATTATAGGATATAACGGTAACAGAAACTTCCAATAATTCTAGAAGTGACTATAGAATAAGGTTACCAACGTTTGCAATTTGATGCAGCAAAAGCAAAACAAGCACGTAACAGGGCAAACTTAACAATGCATCAGTATCTAATTTCATGGAATTACTGCTAATTTCATTGTGTAAAATTGTGATCTGTATTAACTGAGGTAGTTATGAAATGGTCATTCTGTTTATGTTAAAAACACATATTGGCGACTTGCCGACTTTGTGTTGGATTCGCCGTCCTATTGTTACATTGTTTTTTAATGGAATGCATAACGTTTGCTTTTTTCATTTCAATACTGGGAACGCTTTATGATAGACATCAAACACATTCCCTTTTTTCGTTAAACAGTATTGTTACTTTATATCTTTACATCTTTATATCTTGACTTAATAAACATTAAAATATCAGCAGGCACAAAGACCAGACATTCCACAAAGACCAGAAACACCATCATCACAAAGACTAGAAACACCACCACCACAGAGACCAGAAGCACAACAACAACAACAGATACAATCAACAGAGATAAGAGAGAATACAAAGACACGGGTAAGAGTATGGTTTTGCTTAAGTGTATTCAACTTATTTAAATCATCTATTTCATTATAAAAAAATTTAAATGTTCTTTTTTTTATATGCTAGAGCCAAACATGTCATTCATGGCTGATCGCTCTGCATATCTGTCGTTTTTCATTGTAGTAACGTAGGGGCTTTCTTTCTTTCCTATCCATGATCATGAAAAACTGATGGAATAAACTAATAATAATATCTTGTTTCACACATATGCCCAAATCACAATCTGGCCAAAGAGGATTAGCAAAATGGACGACAGTAAATACAGAATGTGTCATTATGATATTAACACAACTGGACGAGGAAATGAAAAAGAACAACCACTGACTATAAATTGTATAGAAGGAGGATGCACATGACAGATGCTTAGATGGTAAGAAAGTAAAGCCATATAACTTAAAATAATAGTGGATATAAAAATGTTATGTGTCATTATGTAAGAATTGCTTTTAATCCCGAATATCTACAAATGAAGTTTACCAGCAAGTTGCTCTTTCCACGACGCTGTCGATATGTAGAGATGAGTAACTACCACACTGCCACGTTTTAATATTTTTTGTCTTCCCAAGTGCGACAGTGTATGCAATAATCATTTATTTCGGCCTTTTGTTTCACACAGAGCTTAAATACATAATGTTCTTCCGATATTGGTTTTTATTATAATGTTGAAATGAAATCATAAAAAAGGAAAGAGAACAGGTGGGACAACCTCTTCTATTGACGTTAACTGGTGTCCAATTTTAATTCCGAGTGTCCATAATCACTACCATCTTTTGGTATGTGAAAAGATATTTTCAGTTGGTTGATGATATGAAAGGATTACCCTACATTGTCGATGATTAGTGCTTTCTGTTTCGTCATCCATAAAAGTGGTATTTTGGTTGAGACAACAAATAGAAATTTACACATGTAAGCAATCAGTATATGGGAAATAATTGAATTACTCCAAAAAGCCATGCATAAACAAGGTCAAGTTGTAGTTTTCAGAGGTTATAAAGTTGAAAACTAAGGAGTATCTCCCTCATGCAAAGCTCTGTCCTTAGCTGATTTTGGCTCCACATTTAGATCATATTGGTTATTTGTTCTCTATCAGTTTTTAAACATCTTTGAGTTTATGGTCTTCCAAACGTTTAGATTTTATCTGCACTGAAGAGACTTAAGTTGTCGAAATGCGCATATGCAGAATTTAAATTCACAGTAACTTCGGTATTTAGTTATTTTATAAAGATCATTGATAGCTGAAGACATCGATCATTGTTAGCTGAAGACACCTCAAATATAGAATCTGATGAGGATAGGGAAAAAGAAAAACAAAACCACCAAGTATAAATGACGGAGAAAGTTCGGGTATTTTTTGTGTTGAATTATCTTTCCGCATGCATTTTTGTTGTACATTAAAAACATAAATTTACTTTGTTTATTTTTGGTAGTCGGTACTCCTGTCATGTGAAGTTTGAAATATTTTGAGTCCCCATAGAATCATTGCATTGCATAGAAGGAGTCATTAATATTGATTGTTTAGTACATTTGATGATCAATTTTTTCAAATCATTTGCTAAAATCTTGAAAACTTAACATTTCATATCATGTCACAAGATAAATTATGTCACAAAGTTTATTTGATACCAAGTTTTATATGGGTAGGAAAGGGAGATTGATTGATTGATTGAATATTGTTTAACGTCTACTCAGCAATATTTCAGCTATATCATGTCACAAGATCAATTATGTCAAGACGAGGACAAGTTTGTTAATAAATAATCACTTTGGGGTATGGAAAGGGTCATGAGACGGGAAATTCTGACTGCCACTGGAAAAGTAGGGTGAAATCGAAAGGGGCGGGGAATTTAGCCTTGTAGTCGATCACCTACGGACCACTCAAAAAGAGCTTGTACAAGGGTTCTTTAACGTGCAGGAAGTGTGGCATTTCATCCAACACGTGGACCTGAGTTTACATTCAATCCGAAAGATGGGTTTGTATTTATTAATCCCGCACAACCACGGAATGGGTCCTAATTCTATATCCCGGGGTTCCCTCCGGGTCAGTCCCGTTTAGGAGGGGTCATACCCCGCAAGACAGATATACAAGGTCCTATTTTTTAATTTTTATTTTATTTTTATATTTCTATACCCCGGGGTTCACTCGGGGCTAGGAAAGGGAGACATTTCAAAACGAAATTCAAACGGGAAATCAAGTTTCATATTATTTATTCCGAATTCCTGAAGTTTTTTCTTCACAAGATGTGTGAGCGTGGTCGCTTGAGGTATGTGAGCTTGCTCACTAATGCTTCTGTGAAAAACTAATTACATTCATTTGTACTTTTAGAGTCAGTTTGGAATTCAGGAAATGACTCTGTAGAAAGAGCTAAATGTCATTTCATATTAAATTATTGTGTGTTTATTTTAATGATTTTAGGTATTAAAAGGAAAAGGTGGACTAGAGAAGAGGAGAATGAGACCTTGGCTTTTTCGTCAGTGATTGCAAGCAAAGGAAAAGTTACTTCATCAGCAATAAGAGCTGCAAGAATTAAATTCAAACACTTGGCTGAACGCTGAGAGGCCATGATCAGAACTAAAATTAATAATATAGTTCTTGGAAAATCAAAATTACTGTAAATTAACAGTGACCAAACTGACAGTTTTGGATGACCAAAAGTTCTTGTCATTTTATGATGAAAATGGTGTATGTTGTGTTTTAGTTTACTGATTTTAGCGCACTTGACCCAAAGGTCATGTGACCCTTTTTTTCGCTTTGCACTTGTCTGTCCACTAATAAAAAAAAACTACTCTGAAACTGCTTAGTAAATTGCAGTTATTAGGACCAAAACTTTGTGGAATGGTCATTGGCTGGTCTCCTACCAAAATTTTGTCCATCATCCCTGCCTACCCACCAGATTAAAATGGCTGCTGAAGGAGGGGAAAAAGACTTCTTAAGACTACTTTGAACTCAGGGCTAAACATTTTCTTGAATGTTCCTCTACCAAAATTATGTTAATTATTCTAGCCTACTGAACATAGTTAAACATAGGACCTGGTCATCTTTTCTTAACTAGTGAGTCAATTCCAAACTCACTCTGACGGTCCTCCTTTTAAATTTAATCTGACATCCCTGCCTACCAAGTAAGACGGCCACCACAGAGGAACTTACCATGGTAATACATTTAGCTCAAAAGGCAATAATTCCTTACTTAAGTAAGTGAGAAATAATACCAAATATGTACAAAAGATTTGTATACCATGAAAAAATAGCTGGCATTAAGGAAGTGTCAATTAAAAGATGTATTTCAACAGAACTTGCAGGAATGCCTTAGTATATATTGCAGATGTGCAACATGCATTTTGTTTTGTATTAATTTTGCTTTTTTTTTTTTTCATTTTTCCATGCTTTCCTTTGATTTTGTTATTTGGGGCTTTGGGTGTGTCCCCATTGCCCATAGCTCACACTTTAAACTGCATTGTATTTTTTCCAACTTGCACGAATGCTTCAGTAGATATTGTAGATGTGCACTTTGCATTTTATTTTTCTTTAACTTTGATTTTTCATATTTTCAAGAGTCCTCATACCCAAACTGACATAATGTTTGGTATTGTGACTTAACCACTATGACTTGCTTTTGATTAGAAAATATCAGTTCTTTATAGTTAACATTTATATTGTTGATCTCTATATTTGCAAAATTAGTAAAAAAAAATGAACCTACAGTCCAAGAACTCAGAGGACAATTAATGCATGGACACGACTTTGTTTTTTAGATCAATCTGGAACAATATCTGTTACATTGTGGTATCAACCTATAAAGCAGGAAATATTAATTGACCAAATGTATATTTTAAGAATAAGTCAATAAGTATAAAAAGTAGGGAAAACACTTTCAACAACTAAACAGTCAATAATGTCACAAGCAGAAGTTGAAATCAAAGAAGTCAAACTCGTCAATGACTTAGACCAAACAGTAAATGTTGAGGCTAATGTTCTGAATGTTTGCATTAAAACCTGCATGATGTGCGCATCATGCAAGCAAAAAATCACACTCCAGTGTGCCTATGCCTATGCCAGTGCCTATATTTGATGTAACCAGTGTACAATGAAGCACAAAGTAGCAGTCTTAAGTTGCTCCCTTATTGGAGCTGTAAATTTCCAGTGATTTGACAACCAGGATATGTAAAAACTCACAGCTTTCAGCTCTGTTCTTGTAAATTATTTGATGAAAGATAAAAAATGATATCAACAGCTTCGAAAATTTCCTCCTTGATCGGGACAAAATGAGGATACAGTTTTCACCTGACGACAAAATCATTTCAAATTGGATACAAAAAGAGCTGTTGCCGAATGGCAGCCAGTTATACCCCCCGCTCATTAAACACTGAATCAATATGGAAGGTGCAAATTTAAGTGTGGGGATACAATACAGGTGTGGACACAGTACAAGTGTGGACATAAATCCTTTCGAAATAATGGGGGGAAAAATCAAAGGTGTGGTAAAACAGGAGGTAGATGAGTTAAGGACTTGAAAAGGGGAGACATTCTACCGCTGGTCATTCCAAAGCTTCAGACCAAATATCAAATCATTACTACATACACAAGCCGAGAAATCCTTGACGAAAAAATTCAATATATGGTATAATGGAAAAAATTTAAATCATCGTCTAACAGGAAGTAGATGGGTTAAGCATTTGAAAAGGGGACACACAGAACAACTCATCATACTAAAGCTTCAGACCAAATATCGAATTATTACTACATACAAAAGCTGAGAAATCCTTGGCAAAACATTTTCAATAAATGGCTATAATGGGAAAATCCAAAATTCCTTCAAACAGGAAATAGATGAGTGATGGACTTGAAATGGGGAGACACAGTACAACTCATCATACAAAAGCTTCAAACCAAATATCAAATCATTACTACATACACAAGGGAAGAAATCCTTGACGAAAATTTTCACTATACGAATTTAATGGGAAAATGATTTTTTTTAAACAGGGAGTAGATGAATGATGGCCTTGAAATGGGCAGACACGGTACAACTCACCATACAAAAGATTCAGACCAAATGAAAATTAAAGTTTACTTCAAACAGGAAGTAGATGAGTGGTGGACTTGAAATTCGGAGACAAGGTACAACTCTTCTGACAAAAGCTGCAGACCAAATATCAAATCAATACTACATACAAAAGCGGAGAAATCCGTGACGAAAGATATTCCGGACGGACAGACAAAGG
>MJUU01025696.1:37379-72345 GCA_002080025.1 Modiolus philippinarum | reverse complement strand
CAGAATATAAGTTTATTTTTTTACTTGTGTTTAACTGCAAAACCGGTCCTAAAACGTATATATGAGATACTGGAGCTTATTTTTACCGACAGCATAGGTCTATTGTAATTGCTCATGTAGGGTTGTATAACAGACAAGTATTATAGTACAAATTGTCGAATTTTCTAAAGTTCAAATTACAGCATATGGCATTAAAATTATGACTCAATGCGGACCTCAGATTTTTTTCGAGGTAAACACAATGTACATAATACTGTACATAATACTGAGTGTCAATGAAAACGCAATACTTGCATTTATTTTCCTTTGATGAAAGTAATCTTTTTAAGGATATCGATAATGAACATTTCGAATAATTTTCAGAGATAAATCTATTAAATCGATATATATGCCAGTTTGGAGGATATATCTGCAGATATGCTAATTAATTGTTCTAAGTGATATATAAGTTGTCTTAAAACATTGTTTAGAAAAACAAGGAGTGTTTAATGTGACTCAGAATACCGCAAATCTTGCCCCTACCACAACAAATTTTCCCTACAATTGTCACTTTTGATATGTTGGGATAAAAATAACCAAAACACGCAAAATCTGCGTTGCAAATTACAAAGTTACATGAATTCTTACATTCTTGATTTGCTATTTTAAATCCCACTTGTCCGCTTAAACTCAATATTTAGTCCACAATTGATAAAAATGAGAATTTTCAGCATTTCAGATTTGTACAAAATCCTTTTAAATCGTTATATGTGGCAAATCTGAAGTATTTATATGAAGAAATGCCCATTAATTGTTCTAGCCGATACATAAGTTATCTTAAAACACTGTTAAGAAAAACAAGGAATGTTTAACGTTACTCTAAATACCGAAAATCTTACCCCTATCTCAATAAAATTAAACTTAGAAATCCCCCAAATTATGCCTGTTTTACATACTATATATGTACAAAACAAACTAATGTTTTGCTTGTTTGAAAAAGATACACTTGTTATTTTACCCAAAATATAGGTAAAATAAATATTTTGGGCGATTTGCGTTAAAAAAAGGGAATTTCCAGCATTTAAGAATTTTACCAAATTCAAAGTTGAATTGTTGAATAAATAACCATTAACCATGCGGATGATCTTATTTGTGATACATTGGAATCTCTTTGAATTTGGGTTGTTGAATGATATGTCATTGGACCTTTATACAATGTTTAAGCTTTTCAGGCTGAATAAAATGAAATGAATTGTGTTGAATATTTGTGGGAAGGAATAATATGTTTGCAATTTATGACAGTGTAGTGAGTGTAAAATTTCAAAAGAATGCTATCTTGTAATAGCTTAGATATAATAAAACGATGTTTAATCAATCTTTTCAAGTTACGTATCAAATTCATAAAGTATTTACATCTGTAAGTCAATAGAGCAAAAATTCTGAAAAACGCAAAATTCCCATTTTGCATAAAATTTCAAGTAGAGACCTCTTTAAATGTTTAAATCTACTTAAATGGTTTTCTGCATGTCAGCTATAGCTAGATACAAGCAAGAATCGGCATAAGACATTATCTTTTTATCATTTAGAGCCTAAATATTTCAAATTTTCCCTTAATTTTAAGGGTGCTAAGTTTGGCATTTGTGAACCCATAATAAATCTGGAACTACACTCCTTTCATTCAATTTGTTGCTAACATATCATATATCATTGTTACATTGGCTTTTATTAGATATGTATTCAAAGTTGAACGTTTCAAAAGCCAGTTAAAAAGGCATTTTTTGGATGGGTAAGTGTACATTTTTTGCGTGATGTACTATTTGCGTGATGTACTATAAAAGTGGCCGTACACTGTTTATGCGTGCAGGTTATTTTTATGTTAACATGTTCTATTATGAAGAGGGGATATTAAAGGACTGAAAAAAAATCGGTCTGGATCATAAGTGCATTTCGTAAGTACGCAGTTTGTCTCAAACGTTCAAAAACGTGATCTCATTAAAAGTCGGGCATGCTTAAACGATATAATATCCAAATTTAAATGTTATATATAAATTCTATAAGAAATCTGCATCTCAACACCATTTCAGGGGAAATTCTAGAAAACTGAAAATTTTTTTCACACATTTTCGAATAGAACGATCAATTACAGCTCTCTTAAACAGTTAAATTGTACTTAATACATCGGCAAACGAATACCGAAGCAAAAACGAGGAAAGGGGAAATTCTAAAAAAAGATTTTCTGTATATCTGATATAGTAAAATAGTAAAATCTAAGCCAAAATGTAAATAAAACATTATATTCAATATGAAAAAGAAAGGAAATGGGGTAAATGTCAAGGAGACAACATTCCATATCCAGGTTTAAACGACCAAAACAAAGCATCTAAGGGTCACCATACGGTCTTCAACACAGTGAGGAACCTCACACCATATAGCAAATCCTAAATGTCCCCAAAAAAGGTAAAAAAGTGGATAAATCAATGGAAACAAACAACATCCAATAACCAAAATATCAAGAAACTAAAATTTTATAAGAAGACACGGAAAAGCCAATCGCCAACATATTCCTGACTTGGGACAGGCGCAAAAATTGCGGTGGGGTTAAACTCGTTTTCTTGGATCCAAACCCTCCCCCTATGTGTGGTGAATGGCTAAAAAATAAATACACAAAAAGACTCACAGTAAAAATCAAACTTGAAAAAAGTCCAACTTATCAAGACGAGTACCCTTACAATGAAGTACATAAAAAAGTACATTAAAGCATTTATAGTATGAATATTTAGAATTTTTCCTTAAATTTTCAGGGGGGGGGGGTGCTTATTTCGACAACAAGAATGAAACAAAATATTTTGGACTCAATTTGGTGCTTAAACAATTTTAAACGTTATTGCATAGACAAATATACAAATTCAGATTTTTACCATCTTATCAATGGAAAGTGATAATATTGAAAATATTGAAAATCACGAAAATTCCAATTTTTCAAAAATTTTGACATATAGAATAAATTTCTTTGGACTTTAATGGTGTTATTTTTCAACATTTTGTCACAACTAATAAGTTAGGTACTTAGATTCATTGTGAAGATTATGAATTAAGCTTTCGTTTGATACCAAAGTTTGGTATATGGAACTTTAGTGAAAACGAAAATCTAAGAATTTTAAGTGGTGTACCATAAAAGTGGCCCCATTCTGTCTTTGCGTGCAGGTTATGTTCATGTTGACATGTTTTATTTTGAAGAGGAGGGCACAGGAGGACTGAAAAAAAATTGTGTAGATGAGATGTGTGAGGGGGCGCGCGGAAAGTGATTTCAGCCAATGGCCTAACCCATATCAGGCCTCGACTCACGTCTTCGGCTGATATATCAGTCTCGGGATGATATAACCGCGTTGATATGAAAAGGACAATGTATTAATCTCTATATAATGAATTCCCGGTGACTCTAATAAATCCCATTGTCAACAAGCTATGTATATTAAAGATACCGTAGAAGTGGCCGGTATTGAATCTGGGATTCTTCTTTTCCACAGGAGTGCACAGGTGAAGGCCGAGGGGCGTTCATTAACTATAATAACGTAAATAAACAAATTTATGCACATGACTTGGTGGTGTTAAGGTTAGTGAGAATACCTCATTGCCATTTTTGATTAATCTATAAAGTTGCTATACAACGAGGCTTGTCATCGAAATACAGATGTCATTGATGNGAGGGGGCACAGGAGGACCGAAAAAAAATTGTGTAGATGAGATGTGTGAGGGGGCGCGCGGAAAGTGATTTCAGCCAATGGCCTAACCCATATCAGGCCTCGACTCATCGGCTGATATATCAGTCTCGGGATGATATAACCGCGTTGATATGAAAAGGACAATGTATTTATCTCTATAAAATGAATTCCCGGTGACTCTAATAAATCCCATTGTCAACAAGCTATGTATATTAAAGATACCGTACATTTCAAACAAATGAAGTGGCCGGTATTGAATCTGGGATGCTTCTTTTCCACACGAGTGCACAGGTGAAGGCCGAGGGGCGTTCATTAACTATAATAACGTAAATAAACAAATTTATGCACATGACTTGGTGGTGTTAAGGTTAGTGAGAATACCTCATTGCCATTTTTGATTAATCTATAAAGATTGAAATCTCAGTTGCTATACAACGAGGCTTGTCATCGAAATACAGATGTAAAGGTCAGGTAAATCAAAAATTCAGAAGAGCAATAACTGCTACAAACATCTATCACTTTGCTATGTATGTACTCTTGAATATTGTTACATCTGTATGGGTACCTTAAGCTACCTCTCACAAGATATATATCGCGTCATTTTATAACAGAATCAATCAAGGTTACAACAACAAAAAATCAAAAGAAGAAAGTGGAAATTTTCTTTGTGCATCAACCTCATAAGAAAAATTTCCAAACTTTACCAGTAGCCAATAAAGTTGAAATTAAAAAAAAGAAAATAGATAAGATGAGGTTTTGTGATAGAAATAAAGAAACCGGGCATCGTGATATAAGAACAAAGCAGTAAAAACAATAGATTCAAATGCTAAAATTTATCAGAAATGTATAGATGTTGGTTTTGAAAAACTTCTTATCAACATGGAAAGGTCTAATAGTCGCTCGGGGCGGAAAATATTGCAAGCTTGGGTATTTCGTGCATGTGGATATTTATCTAAAACTTTAACAGGAAAAAAATACAGCGTCGTTTGGATAGGGATTAGACGAAAATTGTCACCACAAATCAACATTGTTTACCATACTCCAAGAGAAGAACCATTTCACTTTGATATAGAACCAAATGAAAACCAAGTAATCGTCCAGTTATTAATTGAGGTTATAACAAATCGCCAAACAGAATTATCAAGGGTCAGAGTTCATTAGACAAAAAGACAATTAATGTAGAAAAGAAAAAAAGAAACACTTACACGGCTGGGAAGCTCGATGTTCTCAACCAAAACACCGGCGTCCAGAAATCTGCAATTTACGCTTAATAAGTGCAGTCCGATAAATCAAAGAATGTCACTCCATATAAAATTATGAAATAAAATTTAATAAATCAAAAACCCTTTTGTTTTTTTTCGAATAACAATGGTAAATTAGTTTTTTCTTTTTGTCCAGATTTTAGAATCCGCCGAAGCGGCTGTCTACAATAAACATGATTTCTGTCTTAAAACACAGACTTTATAAGGTTTTAGTTTTATCTTAGATCTTCGACCAGTTTTACATGGAGTGACAATCTCCGATTTTTAAAAACAAGATATGTCACTTTGTATTAATTAACTTCCTGGTAGTAACATTCAGTTGAGACCATCGAGTTTCCCAGCCGTGACTTACAAGTGCCGAAAACCACAATCACTTGCCACGATCTACCAGGGAAGTCCACAAGAAAATAAAAACAATAATATGACAAAAGACAAACATAGACAACGACAGGAAAGCAGGTTGAAACAACCGAAAAAAAAAGATCAACCGGAATGGTCCTGACTTCAGAGATCAATGTGTCGAATCGGGTACGGCAACAACTTCCTGATTTTAAGAATTAAAAAAAGGCATAAGAATCATTTTGCATTCAGAATTTAACACATATTAATGTTCATTCAGACAAAGATAAGAAAATAATTTTACTTATTTGCTTGCAAACAACGTAATTACAGAGAAATCAAAATGAAAGTGTACATGTTTTGGTACAATGTAAACAGTAAACAAATACCAAACACGTACATTTTCACTTTTAGTTTGCAGCTATTCCTATACTTTAGAATGTAAAAATAATTTATTTTTCAACTCACCAATATGATTATTATCAAAAACAATATTTGGTAAAGGCGTTTTTGAAATCTTTATGATAACAGGAAGTAGATACCAAACAACCGTTGCCTTTCTCGATTGGACACTGTGGTGATACAGACATTTCAAAAGAAATGGCGGGAAATTAAACAGATAATATTAAGGATAGCAGTAATACAAAAAAAAAGAATCACAGAAACCAACTCAACTTATTATTAAGTCTTATAAGAATTTAGGTCCTGCTCAAGAAAAGTATGATCGTCAAGAAGAAAAAAAAGATAATGCTATAAAAAGGAAGAGACAAATACAATTATGGGAGTATTTTTACGGTAAAAGGATTATTATTGAAATTCAGTTAAAAACAAAGTACACTTTGCAACGTGAAAATATCCTTCATTATCATGAGAAAGAAGAAAATTCATGGATTTCATTTTAAAAGTTCTACCATTTTCCTGGGCATTCCCAAGTTCCATAAAAATTTGACTTAAGTTTTTGAAAATCTTCCTCCGTAAGTTTATTTGGAATAGATAAAAACATCAAATTGTTATCTTAATCCATAAAACAGGAAATTTACATTTCTACAAATCCGAAAATGAACGTGAACAATGTGGCAAAAATGTGTTTTGTGCAAAAATATAATTATATTCAAAGTTCTCCATGATAATGACGGAAATTTACAACTGAAGTACATTGTAGGTATTAATTGCAAACAACCAATGTTATCATACCACCCTGCTTTAGCGGGTGGTATATAGTGATCAAGGTGTCTGTTCGTTCGTTCGTCCGTCCGTCTGTTTGATATTCCGTCTGCCTTAGGGGTACACACTCTAGGGCGACAACTCCTCCTAGACTACTGGGTAAAATTTCATGAAACTTTCACTGAATGTTCAGTTCACATTGCCATTGTTCACCATCTACATTGTATTTAAAATTTTGATTTGATCATTTGGGGGGAGCGGGGCGTAAATATTTTGTGAGCTTTGCTCACAATTTTTTCTAGTTTACACACCGTTTCGCAATAAATTTGATAAAACTATATATGAGCATCATTAGACAAAGCTAAAAGTTTCAAAATCTATACTTAAGAAGATGAAGATCCCATTGAAAAACACCGAATTTTACCCGACCTCAATGCAAAAAAAAGATTGGTTCGTCAACATTCGACGGAAGGTAATATAATCTTTTTTGGATGGAGAAAATTATTATTGATTTTACTTAAGTGTTCTTTTCGTAGACGATAAACAACTTTTTAAGTTATAATAGTTAACGTTACAGTCTACCAGTTATGACGTTTGTTACCATAATATTTGTAAAATAAAGTCCGGCTTGAAGAGAGCCAGTGGCCGAAACATCGGAAATGTGTTGAAAATACAAAAACACCAAAGTTGCATAATAAACGGCAACCTTTGTTGCGACACTATATCTGTAGTCGATAACCTCGTGTTATCCGTTCAAATTAAATAAACTAATTATTCTGGTATTTTTCACCCTTATATAAGGTACAATAAGGTACAATGTACTCGTTATCACCTCATTTTTATATAAGTCGCAAAAATTGTTTTCCATAAAACTGGGAAACTGAGAAAAAACCCAAACGAAACGCAACATCAGGCATGTTGAATTACAATTGTTTTTTCTCCCTTAATGATTCCGTTAATTGTTCACAACAGCGGCACAGCACTGTGAATGCCATTGCTCAGGAAACAACACATTAATATTAATAATTCTCTCTCAAAAGAAATTGACATAAAGAACCTCTGGAAACGTTGAAATGACTTCATGAATAAGATATGATGTTAGCAAAATAATCTATACATCCTCAATATATGAAATTTATCTTTTGAATTTTAACTACGAGAGACAAAGGTCACATATTTGACATTTGATATTTTGAAATTTCGTGTCGCTGTTCTTCAGGAAAACAAACGCATTCAGCTTATCAGATAAATATATGTTCTGCAACGGGAATCAATTGACTATGAAATTTCTCACATCGTTTCTACATGTAAGTGGTAAAACCGAGCTTTCAATATTTGAAAGTTAATTTCATGAGATTTGCAAATGTATTTAACCTGATAAAACTTAAATATCTCTCTAATGAAAAAGGTAATATGGATACAAGATGATTGAAGAAAGACAAGGGAACAGTTTAAATTAACAATGATATCATAGTCAGAAAAATGGCTAGGGTAAATTGTCAGATGCTCTGGATTAATAAAATTGAGAAGGACTGGTTGCTTTTGAAGACAAGGGAAAACTAGGAAAGGCGACTAAAAAGGATGAGAAGACGGCATAAAAAACAACAGAAACGCCCAAATACTAGTAAGCAAGACTGTACAGTAACAACTAAATCATAAAGAAGGAAACGAAAAGTGTCCGTATAGGGTTGGTTCAAGTTTAAAGTGTCCGTATACAGTTAGGTTTTTATGACCGTTTCTAGAACTGTTCTACGTCTGATCTAAGTTAACTTCAAGTTAACTAAGAATTGTTTCTAACTTAACTTGGAGTTAACTTTCATGAGAGGTTATGACTGCACCCAACTGTAGTGTCGGTTCAAGTTTAAAGTGTCCGTATAGTGTTGGTTAAAGTTTAAACCAATTAAGTGCAAGTTTGATTAAGTTGTGTCGATATCAAGAAGTCCGACTGATTTCAAAATATCAAGTCTGTGTTACAGTATATGAAATAACCAAAATCAAAACTTACAAAATACGACTATTTGGTTTCCCTTGAACCGGTGTAAAATATATGCTACTGAATATGATAAAAAATCACAAATTGCGAATATTGATATAAAAAATGCCAATTAAGCAATATTATATCTAAAAATTATAGAAATAAATTATCTTTTGAAAAAATGTCAATAATACACGATATACCCAATAGGTCTATAGTGATTGACAGAGATATAATCTTTAACACAGCTTTATTACCATTAGTTGTTGGTTATTGATTTTCACAACTTATATTAATGTGGCTTTCCCTTGATGAAAGTCGTTATAGTTTGTTCCGAATCCACATACTACATATGAAACCATTGTTTTTATTTTTAAGGGATTAACCTTTGTGTTTATTTCAGAAACATGCGCAGAAGCAAATAATATTCAATTCAATGTAGAAATGGACATAACATTCTATCATACAAAACTGATGTATAATAATCAGTATATTGTTTCAGAGTGACATTCAATACAGATAAAATGATATGAAATAATTCATGGTATTGTTTTTGCTTTTAAAAGGAGATACTAAAAGGTAACCTTCAATTCCGGCAATAAATAGTAAAATATATACATTAAGCAATGACAACAATTTTTGCGATACAGAGGAAAAAATTAAATTGTTAATTTATGAAATTGATTGTGTTATGAGTTCCGTAGTGGAAGATCCTGGAATTCCGCTTGTAGGAATGAACGGAAATCATCTACAATATAAAACTTTAAATGAGTCCACAGATAGCGTCATCAAAGGACCTGGTCGTTTTGAAACTGTCGGAAAGCGGCTTGCTAAACGTAAGGAATTATACTATAGAAGAAAACGTGCAAATGATGCAGCTCTCGGGTTTGCTGTGGCGGGAGTTTTATTGATGATTGCAGAAACCGAATTATCACATGCCAAAGTATTCGCAAGGAATGAACTTCCATCTTACCTCATCAAAATGATGGTTACCGCTTCAACTGTAGCTCTCTTAATTTTTCTTGGAATTTATCACCGATTGGACGTCAAACTTTTCGTTGTTGATAACAGCGTTGATGACTGGAAAATAGCAATGAGCAAGGGTAAGATTGCAAAAATTTTTATTGAATTTTGTGTATGCATTGTTCATCCAATACCTGGCAAATTTACAATATGGTGGCACAGGACAAGGTCACAAGGCGAAGAAAGTAGAATTGTCCCCGTGCCTTTAGACGTAGTTCTATCATTACCAATGTTCTTGAGGCTTTATATCGTTTGTCGGACAATTATGCTTCATAGCAGACTTTATCAAGATGCATCGTCCCAAAGTTTAGGAGCTTTAAATCGTATACATTTTAATTTCAGGTTTATTTTTAAGTCTTTCATGGCAGTGCATCCAGATTATGTATTAACTCTTATCATTTGCTGCATGTTTATGGTTGCGAGTTGGTGTCTACGATTGTGTGAAATGTATGATGACGAGGTCCATGCTAACTATCTTAATTCAATGTGGCTAGTAGCAATAACATTTTTGTCAGTAGGCTATGGAGATATTGTTCCTAGTACGTATTGTGGTAGAGGCATAGCAGTCACTACAGGGATATTTGGAGCAGGAGTTACTGCCCTCGTTGTAGCTGTTCTTGCTAGAAAATTAGAATTATCACGTGCCGAAAAATATGTACATGATTTTGTCATTGACGTTGACCTTGATAAGAGATTAAAAAATGAAGCTGCAAATGTAGTGCGTTCTGGATGGTTTATATATAAATATCGTAAGCAAAAAAATAGCAAATCAAAAACTTTATCTTACGAGCAAAAACTTTTGCAAGCGATATATAACATTCGAGAAATCAAAGCTGCTCAAAGACGATTGATCGATTCTTCAGTGACTTTGGTGGAAATGCACAAAACTCAAGCAGAAATGGCGTCATCAATGCAAAGCTTAAAAATCAGACAAGTCGTTCTAGATGAAAAAGTTGACAATCTAGAATCAAAACTATTGTCAATTCACGAAAAGCTCAATGCTATACACAATGCAGTAAATCCGAGGCGTTAGACGAGAGCATTCTAGGACACTATGATCACCGCTCATGCATACAGCATCAGGGATGTTTGATCGCTAAATCTTGTGGTGTAATACGAATAACTTCACATTAATAATGACAGAGTAAGATCATAGCAATAACAACTATCATCAGAAAAAGGGCATATAAAGTTTTAATAAAAGTCACGAATGACCCGCATATGCAAATGTCAAAACAGCAATCATCTTGTTCGATGTAAATTTTAGACACAAAATCTCTAGGGATTTTGTAACCGAGGACAACTGATACTTCAAATTGAAATCGGTATGTCAAAAGTAGAATAGATATAAAACTGTTAATCAAGAAAATTTATAAAAAAAAACACTGTTTTAACTAATTCAAAAGAAAAAAGATTACCACCACTTGTTTCTTTGATTAAATAATATTTTTTGGAATGAATTTAAAATCTTACAAACAATGAACAATAACAAAATACGGAAGTTACTATGAATAGAAGTTCCTAAAAGGATGTATACAAACTACATAAACATTTTTAATGTGATACTACGTTTTTTGTTGAAAAGAGAGATTTGTAATATTCATACTTGAGAATAAATCACAAAATAATAGAGAAAGAACGTTTGATTATTTATGTTACCTGTTTTGTTCTAATTAATTCGAATTTATGCGAAAAACAATAAATCGAAGAACTCTTAAATTTTACAAAAAAAGAGATAATCTACATATGTCTACAAGCAGGGGAGCCAAAGCAACAAAAGTCTATAAATTGTCTTTTTGTGTTGAACGGGAGTATGAATCGTATAAGCTCAGTTTAAAGGCGAGACCAAAGTCAATTTGTATTATGTTTTAAATCTTTTTTTTCCAAATGGATAATTCCCTTTCTTTTGGAAACAGATTTATAGTAGTAGTATGCCTGATGATCTGTTTTATCTCATTAATTTTGGCTGGGTGGTCAAATGAGGAAATAAAACAGCCCAAAAATTAAAAAATGTTAAGACTGGTGTAATTTGAAAGCGATAACATTTGAAGTTTGGCTAACAATGTAGAAAGGGTCCTATCGCAGACCTGTCAAGAGTGTTTGGGTTCCCAGAGTGAGACGGTGGGATCTAGCAATTCGCCCTGCAAGATTTTTTTCCAAGACGCAAAATGGTACAACCTTAGATCATATCGGTTGGTCATAGCAAAGGATTTGAGGAAAAATTCTTATCATAAAAAGAAAAGAAAATGAAATTTTATTTCTTATCTGTGACCTCAAATGAAAATTGTGTTTTATTTAGTAGATATTTATCGAGAATGAACCATTTGTATGAAAGAATATATGAAACAACACCGAATTTCTCGTTTTTCTATTTGAAATATATTTTTTCTCGAAAATTTTAAAAGCGTGAAATTTAAAGGGATGAGCGTGAGAGCGTGATTAGGGCTGGGAAGTGTGACTCTCACGCCCAAAGCATGAGACTTGACAGGTCTGCTATCGACAGGTGTTAATATATGACCTCAGCGATTACCAGATAATGATATTATTGTATGAAATTTTTTTACTTTCAAACGGAGTTCGCTTGAATCGACATTCTCAAATTTTGATTAGGAGAAACCAGTATGAATGACCTTAATTTATTTCTGCCTCATATGTTGGATAGCCACTGAACTAATTGCAAGATAAAACTTAATGTGGACAAATCGAATCTTCCAATTCATGTAAAATCTGAAATAACAATACTACTTTATTTTGATCCATTTATACTACAGTCTGAGTGTTTTGTAAATAAAATTAAGATTTGTTTATTCTAGATAAACAGAATTAATTGATCAGCGGCTTTATGAACCCGTTACAAATTTCCTAAAAATGTAAACATAACCACCTGCTTTTAAAGGGAAAGGTTTCCTACTTTCAAAGGTTCTTGACAATCGTAAAATGTGAGAAATATGCAAATATCATGTGACTGTGTGCTAAATGAGATTTAAAATGTTGCAAACACACCGGATTAACATACTTTTGTTGGCGTCTTGGAATACTTATTAGTATAGTACTTTCAAGGATACAGTAACATATAACTGATTCATAACAAAAAATGATATCGACAAGTATACAGTAACATCATAACTGAACAAAAAATGATGTTTTTTTACGATATCGAATCAACTATAATAAAAGTAGAGGATTATCTAAAACAATATAGCATTATAAATAATAAGGCCCAATCGACAAATGGAAACAGTTATAAAAACTCTTCCTAAAAAGAACTTTGAATACTGTCTCTTATTCTTTTACAATAAGTTCATTATTAACCCTAGTACTGCAGGACGTCACTATATCGACGACCCAGAAAATGTTTGTTTACTGCCGGTCGTCGATTTATTGAGCACTTCCGGTATTTCATTCACTGCCGGTCGTCAATATATTGACTTTCTATATATGGTCAGGGTTTTCTCTTCTGGCCAATGAAATCATCCGGATATTTTTATATCGTGTAAACAACGCGTCAGAGGAAGGATTTCCCTTCATAAAACTGTTTTCATTGGCTCTCTACGACATACCATTCTCAAATAATTCCACGTGGAAAATACACAACGGTTTTGTGTATATCGTGTTTTTATCAATGGAGGTTGTTGAAGAAGTTGCTGATGGCGACGCGTTATTGGAGCTTGTCGATCCGGAAAATCACGATTTCGTAAGGGAAATATTTCTAAATGATGATTCTGGGGACGAATTTTTAGGTTTTGATGAGGATGACCTCGAGAATGATGTACAAATCGCACCGTTCGAGGAGACATGGATACGGGGAAATTTGGACTCACGTGCGCTCCCTTTTGACAAGGAAAAGTCATTAAAATTTGATGTTGGGGACAATCCTGAGTTGATTGATTTTTTTCAATTGATTATCGATAATACATTTTTTGATAAACTTGTCGATGAGACAAACAGGTACGCGGCCGCATACTTCCAAACGGCGGAGGGTCAAAATCTGAAGCCTCACTCGCGGTTTCGACTATGGGAAAATGTCAACCGGGATGACATGAAAAGGTTTATTGGAATGACCATTGCAATGGGGCTAGTCCAGCAGCAAGATCTGCACGACTACTGGACTAAAGATGGACTTTTAGAGACCCCCTTTTTTCGCAAAGTCATGCCCAGAAATAAATTTCTTCTCATGCTTTCTTTTCTTCACCTTAACAATAATGAACAGAATATTCCTCGTGGGCAGCCAGGACATGATCCAGTTTTCAAAATAAGACCAGTTTATGATCATTTCCGTGCTAAATTTGAGAATCTTTACTACCCTGGAGAGAACATTGCAATAGATGAAGGGATGGTAGCTTGGAGGGGAAATCTGTCATTTCGAGTATACATGCCAGACAAACCAGACAAATTTGGGGTGAAGCTCTTTATGCTTTGTGACTCGTCGAATGGCTACTGCTCTCGCTTTGAAATATACTACGCAACAGACCAAGACCCATCACCAAAAGGAAAAATATATGATCTGGTCATGAGACTGATGAAGCCATATTTGAACAAAGGTCACAAATTATTTGTTGACAATTATTATACTTCACCCATTCTCTTTCATGATCTAAGGCAGTTAGGAACAGGAGCTTGTGGCACTCTACGTGCAAACAGAAAGGGCGTTCCAGATGACTTGAAAACTGTTAAATTAAAGAAGGGGGAGAGTGTAGCAATGACAAATGGAATACTACAAGTTTTTAAATGGAAAGACAAACGTGACCTTCTTGTGTGTTCCTCAATCCATTCCGCAGAATTCATCAACACTGGAAAGAATGACAGGTCCACCGGTGAGGCTATTCAGAAGCCAGCAGCAATCTTGGATTATAACAAGTACATGGGAGCTGTTGACAGGTGTGACCAGATGATTTCATACCCTGCCTTCAAGCGGAGGACACTTAAGTGGTGGAAGAAAGTATTTTTCCACCTATTGATGTTGTCGACTCTCAACGCATACCTTTTATATGTTGAATTTTGCCGTAAAAAAAACCGAAAGCCAGTATTACACAGGGTTTTTAGAAGGGAGGTTGTTAAGAGTCTAATCGGCGAGACTGCCCCACCTGTTCCAGTTGTACGTGGAGCCGCAAATGCTCGTGACATGGACCGACTGACTGGCAGACATTTCATAAGCAAAATTGTTCAGAAGGAAGGCCAGAAATCAAAGCCATTGAGGACTTGTCAAGTTTGCAATGTTCCAACTGGAAAGAGAAAAACAGCAGGAGATGGTAGAAAGGTTGTCAGGACTACTTATGAATGTAAAGACTGTGATATTGGACTGTGTGTCGATCCTTGCTTTCGTTTATATCATTTATACAAGGACTACAAAACAGCACATAGGAGACTAATGCAACCACAAGAAAATGATTTAGAAAGTGACAGTGACTAGTTTATTCTTTAAACTGACAAGATGTAAATATTCTTTATTTATTGGATGTATATATGTGAATATATTCTTGAATTTCAATTTAACAATGAATGTTGATTGAGACTACTTCTTCCATGGATTACTGTTGACTTTCCTTTTTTCATACATGGATTATACACTATATATTTGACTAAGGTAAGACATTTGCATGTCTTATTTTCTCTGAAAAATTGCATGGCATGCTATTAACAAATGGAATAAACTATTTGTAATGATATCTTTGTGTAATTTATTAATTAATCAGCATAATTGTAAACAATAACACAAATAAATATTTTTTTCTCTCTTTTATTTCATATATTACAAAAAATATTCAACATAAAATCATAATTTTTTCACTGTTAAAAAGCCTGTCCATTTCTGAAAAATAAATACATATAGTGTTATTACAAAAAATTAAGAGATCATTGATTAAATTGACAAAATAATAACATGGGGTAATAGTGTCAAAATTTATCAAAACAAGCTGGCACACAGAGATGCAGAGCTTAATTAACATCATGGCAGTCAGTGTATGTTGATATTCTAAAAATAGTTGGCAGTACTAGGGTTAACTCATATCTACAAGATATGGATTTTATTTTTTACAATGATAAATAATGATTTATTAACAATAATGTTAATAAATATTTTTTTACATAAGTTATTTTTTCAGATAAATTGTATAATTATTCATGCTTGTTCTTGTAGCCCCAAAACAGTTTCATCTACCAATTTAGACTTTTAAGAGCAATTTTCATTTTTATGCAACCATTCAAACAAAACATTAGATACATAATAAAATAATAAGTAAGCTACAATGTTTATGACTATAGACCAGTTTTAAATGATCGTAAACAGGTAACCAGAAATCAATAAATTTTACATCGCTTTAAGATTTTTACAAAGCAGATCAATAGTGAAAGACAATACAGTACAAATGAACTACGGGTGACTAGATTGTAATATGTTGTAGTATTTTGTGATTGTTCTGTTTGTATTGTATGTTCATGGCATAAAAATGTTTTATTTATCACTTTGTTATTATTAGCCAGATATTGATATAATTTGATCCGAATGAGAAAAATATGCGGCTACATAAAAATATAACTAATATTAATGTGGGCGAATGTTATCAATTAATCATCTTTTAATTACTAGATATAGTATTGAATCGGTTCATGTTAATATGTTCCAGGACGAATCATTTCTCAAATAACTAAAAACAGAAGTTACTGTGAATTTACTTTCTGCATATGCGCATTTCAACAAATTATGTCTCATCAGTGCAGATAAAATCTAAACGTTTGGAAGACCATAAACTCAAAAATGTTTAAAAACTGATAGAGAACAAATAACCAAAGTGATCTAAATGTAAAGCCAAAATCAGCTAAGGACAGAGCTTTGCATGATGAGATACTCCTTAGTTTTCAATAAAATTTACAAAATTTTAGATATTGTAAGATTTCAAAAAGAATCGGCTTTCGGGTCAGCACCGAAGTAGTGACTACTGGGCTGGTGACGGGTATGTATAGCATGTATAGCACTAAACGCTGACCGTGTCGATCCATCCCGTCTAACTCCTTGAGGAAATAAGTGAATGTGCTCATGCTATTCTTGGCGATTTTAAACTGAAATGTCGGTATGCCACGCCCTCTGTCCTTGTTTTTACTATCGGCATGTAATTCAGTTGATGTTAATTTTATTTTAATGTCGTTCAGGCTATTTGTCGCCTAACAACTCAGTGGCGGATCCAGACTTTCTGCTAAGAGGGGGACCGCCCCCGAATTTTTCAAAAAAGGGGGGGGTAGCACGGAACCCAATTTTCGGAAAAACCCCTAGGAATTTTAATTATTTTCCAACCTAATGTGGTTTCCTCCCCCCTTAATCCGCCACTGCAACTATTGTTTTATCTATCTGAACTAAGAAGACATAAATTGTGGTAGATACTTTTGTTTTGACTCTTCTTAACATTTGATTTCGTTTGCACAGAAAAAAAATTCTTTGTCGAAATAGCCATTCACTGAACTTACCTTTAACTGTCATTTGGCATTTTTTTAGATACCATAAAATAATCATGATAACAAAAACAAAAATACCATTCCGATGATCTTACAATATATCTCAGCATTTTATAAAACTTGTTTTCAAATGTCATCAAGATCCCATTGTCTTGATTTTGGCTGCTTTTTCTTTTTGTTATAATTAAGTTGGTTCATTAAAAGTCGGATTACAAGTTTTAGAAAATAACGTAAGCTCTGTAGATAACACACAAAAATAAAAAAATATATATATCTGCAAGACAAAAACATACACAAATCCTACATATATTTATATACTAGTATATACCAGCATAAACATAAGCAATTAGTAGACATAGACACTAAGATCTAACACACAAAAGATATATAAAACACTCAAAGTGTTGGAGAACTAAATCTACAGCACTAGAGCACATGCTGGGGCATCACATATAACATAAAGAACATGATCATATCATGATTGCATGGTAGAAAGAATTTATAACGAAAACAAAAGAACAACACATGAACGGGATCGTCCTGTCCATGTGCTAATAGGTTCTTGAATTGGTTTAAGAATTTTTAATCTAAACCCAGGGTAGCCGGCCTTGATACCGGCATTCGCAAGAGCTAGCGGTAGAGTTAAACCGGTTTATGGGTACCCAAACCTCCTTGACAAGTTCCTTGACAAGAGTAATCTTTCGATTTTATCTAATGCTAAATAACAACAGGATTATTGCCATTTATAATTTTGACTGTTTCGAAAGCTTTTGTCCTAAAGCGACTAATTTTAAGAGATAGTAAAAGATATTTTGATAATAGATCTGTAGTAGTCATACTAATTTCTTAACATTTTAATGGAATGGAGCTCTTTTCTGAAATTTTCAATTTTAGCTGTATACATTGTAATTTTCAAAAAAAAGAGCAAGGTTTTAACTAAAATTGAATTCATAATGGTAATTTTATGAGACGTTGAAGACGGTTCCCAATATTTACCTTTAACGACATTCAGTTGCTTAGCAGTCCTCTTAAAACTGTTATTATTATGAGTATTAAAATCAGCAGTTTTATTTCTAGGAGGACGCGACCAAAATGGACTTCTTTCTTGCATTGTTGATATTGATGGGCTAGTTTTCATACATGGCTGGGCTAATTTTCAAACATTGTTGAAAATCATCTTTTTTGTTTACCTGTTTGTTTTTCTGAGCTTTACACTCAAAATACAGTTACAGGATTAATACAAAATGTATATGCTAGAATGTATAACTATGCCAAAAATTGATTTAAAATCTCTGGGTATCGATATTTCATAAATTGAATAGGAAATCTAAACCTAAATGGAACAAATATGTATGAATAAATAATAAAGGGATAAAACTAGCACAACACTTTTTATAGACTTGTACGCACTGAACGCAAATGCTCCTTTTATATTTTTTTTCATTCTCAATTCTCTTTATTTTGTTTGTTATTTCTATAAATTTTGGAAGTCTAGTTGAATAGTTGCTTTTTAATGAGCTAGAATATTTGAAAGTTTCAGACATCATGTTTTGGCTTGATTTCTTTTCCATTTTGACGAGTTTTATAGAGCCTTTTATTGTCTTTTGCATATTCTATCACCTGTGTGATCCGTCCTATTGCTTTCGGAAATATTTTTTCGACTTGTTTAGAAGCATTTGGTTCGGGTCCTAGAAGGGAACGAAAAAAAATGGAATTATAGAAATTTTCAGATCTTACATTGTTGGGATAACTTTCGGACATTGTTGAAAATCCGTTTTGTTTACCTGTTTGTTTTTCTGATCTTGATATTCAAAATACAGTTACAGAGCCTATTATTGTCTTTTGTCTTTTGCGAGTTTCGTCTCCATAACATCATCGTCCCAATTAAAACGAACATTTAAAGCTATATTTCACGTCTTCAAGAATTTGACATTAACAAGGATTTACTCACTGACAGCGTGACAGGTACCTTGCACGGAGCGGGACATGCTTTCCCGTCCGTATTATTTATTAAATGTTACTCTCGGTTATAATGGAATTTCACACCGAAATCGCCTTAGTTTTGAGTGTTGTATTTTTATTTTCGTGTTGTTTTTTGTGGCTGCCTCGTGTTTTGTTTTCTGTTTTCTCGTTTTTGCCCTGTCTCTGGACTATTGTTTGATAATTAACGTGTCCTACATTGTAATTTCCTTGGACATTCTACAGCCGTTGTTTTTCCCACATTTCTGGTAATTTTCTTCACAAACGTTGTTTGTTTTTGTACATACGAGAAATATTTTAATGAAATGTCAACGACTTGCTTCTTTTATAGATTCCTTGGTAACTTACAGATGAAGAACAATAAAAATAACTTCCCTCGGTTTTTTTCATATTTTTCAATCGATTAAGTATGAGACAAGGCTTGAACACCGAACGACAAAAAGATTTTAACTGTGTCAAAAAAAAAAAATCAATATTTTGACAATATTATGGCTTTGACATTTAACACAATCTGGGAACACAGAATCTATAGTTAGTCGTCATATAAGCGAGAGGTTGATGCATCATTAAACCTGGTTTAAATCACCATTTTATTTATAAAATGCCCGTTCCAAGTCGGGAATATGACGGCTTGTCAAAAATGTTCTGTGTTGGATTGTGTTTCCCTGATTCAGTCGTTTGTTATACGGATTTTCCTCTTTGATCGATTCGGACTTTTGTTGTTACTTTTATTTATTTACACTGACTACGTATATATTTACCAGATTTTCTTTCATCTTTGAAAAAGTGTGAAAATTTTGACCGTCATCTATCGTGTCGGCTGTTTTTTTTTCTTTTATTAATAAGTATTTGGTAACCAAGACAACGAAGTAGACATTCTCTTGTTTAATGAGAAATCAGAAAACCTTAATAACTTCTTATTAAGCATCTAACTGTCTTTTCCCACTGGCAAGTATATATTTTTGTATACAATTAGAAGACATGGCCTTGAATATAATATCAATATAGTCGAACAACAAATTATATTTCTCTTTTCTGGTCTAGTCTTATAAAGTACAAGGAAACATTTTACATCGTTAGTCAAGTCTCATACCATTCAACAGATTCATTACAACTATAAAAAAAGCAATTCACTCAGAAAAAAATACAAACATCCAATAATTGTCTTGTTGTACATTACTAGATAATTTACATAATTTATATTCAATGCTGTGGAATTTTTAGATATCTTTCTTCAAGATTAATGAAAATCATTACCAAATTGGACATCACATGCACTGCAAGTGCTTTAGTGTTGTGGTGTTCTTCATTTTTGTTTAATTTTGTTTGTTTTCTGAGTTGCCGTGGTCTTGGATTTTTTGGCTGTAGATTTTCCCATATCTGCCTTTTGTGCTTCGCAATTCTTTTTTCCATACATTGCCTTGAGAAACAGCTTGTACACAATGCCATGAAGTCAGGAGTGAATTAAAAGGCATAAGAGAACTTAGGCATTTTGGCATTTTATTCGTTTTGTAATTTTTAGATATTATTCTGAACTTTCTGTTTAATAACTTTCTGTTTTGCATAATAAAACCACTGTTTTATTATGCAAAGTTTTCTTGCAATTGACTCAATGAGTGCCCTGTTGTTACAAATGTATCTCGTGATTGTATTCTATGAGCCTATTTTTTGGTCAACAGATGACAGCAGTTTTAAGTGCACTTTGCCAGTTAATTTTATGCTTGTTGACAACCCCGCATACATGACATAGAATAACATGGATATAGCGTCGCTTGACATCTAGCAATGATGCTATGATCATCTTGAACTTACCATTAAGTATGACCATAGTTCGCTGTTGAAGGCATTATGGTGATTTCAAGATGAACAACAATAATAAAAGCATTGTGCCATTGCTTGGTTTTAATCATGTATGTGTAGAGACTTTGTCTTATGTGCACTTACTCCATATCCTTTCATTGTTTATATAAGGGATTCGACTACATACAACGTCAAGTGAAAAACTTCTATCCATCAAAAAGGGTCAATTCAAATCTGATATGACAAGATGTGACGATTTATTTATAAGTTAGTGATTGTTCATATCCTTTTCCACTATGTTTGTCCTTTCCGACTAAAGGTTTAGAATTATATATTCATTTCTCTTATCAAACAGCGTGGTCATTTCTCTGTAATTTTATCAAACCTGATTTACGCTCCGATCGTAAAGAACCAGTAAAGACTGAGCTAATCAATATAATTTTACATAAAAAGTCACGCATTGCGTGTAATGCAAGATATACAATGTAAAACATTTATCATCCATATATAATTGTCAAAACATCATTCCGTGACAACGACGGGTATGCAGTGAATTGATAATGGTCTGTGGGCAAAGGGGGCAAATGATCCCTGAACATCGGCACTTTCTGGAGAAGACTCATGTGTGCAAGTTTGTGTATTTATGCCACTTGGATTCAGCTCCACACTTTTATATAAGATGTTTCGTTTGTTTCTACTTACCTATGGCTATTGCTAAGGTATTTTGAGTTAGCATGCTATCATAAATATTTCGTGTTATTGAGACAACTGGTGATGGTCAACTGAGAAATACAAAAATACCTTAGTTGCAATGGAGAATGGAAAAGAGAATGGAGGAAATTGTAGCGTAGTAAAATATAATTGAACAAAACCAATATAAATACTTTGTTCAGAAGTCATCAACATTGCATTTTTGGCTTAGAGGCAAGTTGAAATATTTTATCAGATACTTCAGTACAAAAAAAAAATCTAGAATGATAGCACTTCGGCCACCGACAACATTTTACCCCTTTTCTTAAGGAGGCTCACTCCTGATGTTGTTTATATCAATGATTTCTTGAAACCTATTTTAATTTACTAAGCATTGTTGACTAAATGAAATGGTACAAAGAAATATGTAGGTCCGTATGCTTTTAACCATTAAAAAATTTGGCGGGAAATGGATTTCTCTGGATTTGACCTTAAATTAACATTAGGATTATTTTTTTGTCTAAAAGCAAAGACGTTATATCAAGAATTTTATGAAAACTTGTCAGGTGTCTTAGTTTGACCTATAGAACATATTCATGAAATAAAAAAAAAAAGGGGGGGGGGTCTGTGTGCAAAATTCTTTAAGCCATTGAATTGGACAAATCCAGAGAAGTTCAGAAATCTGGCACAAATTCAAAAATGTGACGAGTGAGCCTCCATAATAAAGACAAGAAAGAAGAACGAAATATTGAAGAAAGCGATAGAATAAAAAAACTGGTATGTGCTAGGATATGAAACCGTTACTTATTTGTTCAGTCTAGAATACAGCCATGAGAAAGTAAGAATGACCCGAAGATTAAGCTTTCTAAATACGAAAATCGAAGTTAGAATTATTTTAAGTAGTTGCTGGAGAGAAGCCAATTTCAAGCCTTATTTCAGATATTCAAATCAGGAGAAAAAATATAATGCGATGACAACAATCAAGCTGTGAAAACATAAAATGTATTTTATGTAACTCAAATAAAACTGCCGATGAGTTCCATTATCGCTTAAAATGTTCATTTACCGAAAAAGCGCAAACAACATATCCAACCTTTTTTATATGTATAGACCAAATACATAAATTCAATTTGCTGATGAACAGCCAACACGTTCCAACTCTGAATACATAATATAAATTTATAAAATTTTATGAAAGGAAATAAATTCTACAAGGCAGTGTTTATAATTATTTGCAATACTGTAATTCTTGATTGGTAAGATATTTGTAGACTTTTGAGGGCAAGTTTTCAAGCAAGCAACAGGGATACCTATGGGGACAAGTTGTGTGCCACTTTAAGCAGATTTGTTTCTTTATTAGTATGAAGCCAGATTCGTACAAGTGCTAGTTCAGAAAAAAGACAATAAGCTAGGCAAGACTTTCAATGTCAGCTTCCGTTATGTATATAATTCTCTTTCATTATACAATCCTAAATTTAAGGAAAACCCCAAATGAAAACAGAATATAAGAGACCACTGATACACCATCATCAGCATCAGCATCATACCTTGATCTTAACCTCTATATTGACAACTATGGATATCTGAAAACAAATCTTTACGACAAGCGAAATGATTTCGACTTTCCAATTCGTTCTTGTCGTGCCTGTAGTTTGTACAGCGAAATTACCGTCTAAAAACTTATACATCACGGTACAAGTATGTTCAGTCACTGTTGCAATTATCACTACAGAAGTTTTACGGTCGACACATTGATTTGACAGACCGTTACAATGCTTCTATTTCACAGATGAGAATAAATATCTTTAGATAGATCCAGAGTTTTTTTTTACCGGACTGACAAACAGCGACTGTGACAAAAACGGACTTTATACTGGCAGTGAGGATCAGATCATACTTACCCTCCAGGAGCACCTGATGATATCTTAAGTATTTGTAGGGTCCACACTGCTAGTGCTTTAGTTTTGTTGCGTCCATGTTTATTTTTGTTTATCTGTTTTGTCTTTGTCACGCCGTCTCAATTCGGGTTGGATATAAATTGCCATGATTTTTTATTTTTTATTTTGGAATTCCCCCTTTCTTCATTTTTGAATAATTTTATAGTCTTTATTCAATTTGCAATAAATACAAATGGATAAATTAATAAAAATAAATTAAGAAAAAAAATAAATAAAACAAATAATAAAACAAAAAGACTTAAACACATTTTATTAGTCTAGTGACATCATAATTGTGACATAAGAAAGGCATTACTGATGATCTCATGAAGACTTCAATATGGAGAAGAATAAAAGTAGTTTTCTGTTATTTCATTACCATGGAATATTTACATCATATTAAAAAACTTGTCAAAGCATAGAATATTCAGATGAAATAAAAATAAATGTAGTAGTTTTTTTTAATAAATCCTCATTCAGTGTCCAAAAAGACAGTCCAAAAAGACTGTCCATATTCTTTCGCAAAATATTTAACACAGGAGTTTGTCTTTTATTGCAGCGTGGAGTTGGTAAAACAATTCCCCGTGGTAGAGATATATGCTCTTTATTTTTCTTAGATATGGTTTACAATATATCCTGTGTACTCTTTGTTCAATTACCTTTATCTAAATTTATGTAAATTCTAAAACCTAAGGATTAACTCCCTCCATCGTAGTTTTGTCCTTAGCTATATTTGATATTACTGATTATCCGGATTCTGTTTGGTTTTATGCATTTTAAACATTTTTTGTAATTAAGGATTTTCTTTTTTTGGGTTCTAGTGCTGCTGATGAGGAATTAATTTCCGAAATGGCCATACAGCTCATTAAAATTAATGCAGTTGGAGTTAACATATGTGTTATGGTCACATGTTCATTTACTCCATATCCTTTCGAAAAATATTTTGAATTAACCAATTCTCTCTCGTCTTTCGAAGTTACCAACATCATCCATGAATCTTAATTTTGCCCTTATTAATTACAACTAGAGGTCAGCATTATGCAAAACCCTTGTGCAATCACTACTACTTAACTTTCCAGCGAAAACTTGGTGAGAACTTGACCAGGTTTTCTGTGCAAAGATTGATACTATAAACGTTTTCCATGTAAACGAAAAACCGGGAATCGCTCGTTTCGTGGGGAGAGACTTCATTGTCTTAGGTGAAGACAAACCATATTTAATTGAGCATTGTGTTTTAATATGCAGGCATTTGATTTTGAAGATTCTAAAGAAGTCGTTGACGAGGAGGATGATGATAAGAGAACTGCTTGCCATGAAGAAGCAGAGGAGTGCATTCAACATTCTCATTTAAATGGATGATGTAATTCACAGCAATTTCTTTTACAAATGCTTAAGGCCATTTTATGTCATAACTGTTTAAACATGTGTTTTTTATACAAAAGTTTCATCACTTCAAACTACTGTACGATTGGTTAATTCCCTTCAAAATCTTTCAAAGTTTTTCATCAATTCATGTTTGATTCAAATGACACTATCAAAAACCATAAAAAACTGTCCAAGATAACTTTTGTAGTGTTAACAGGGCTTGAGTGACGGTAGAAGTTGACTTAAAAAGTTCATTCTCCATGCAAACAATGTAATTCCATGGAAATCTGCGAGGATTGAAATGTACATACATTGTAGTTATCATCAATATGACGTGCAATATTCGATCAAATGTGTATATGTTAGCGGCAATAAGCAAAATTAGGCAATAAGCTAATGCCTAGGCACTTACTTATTGCTTAAAATTTTCAGGCATTAGGCTTATTTCCTTAAATTCTGACTATTTCCTAGGCAGTTATGAATGTTTTGAAATGAAATTAAAACATTGTTCTTATGAATAGTTTTCACTTAATTTTAAATTTTGAATAGATATAACATAAATATTAATAAAGGCAGTTTTTTACTCAATCTCTAACCTGATTTTAATCTTTCTCAATACTTTATAGATTTGAGATAATCTTGTCATTTTGGTTTTTAAATTGTATAATAGATCAATGAGTCTTTATTTTTTGCTACAAGTTTGACGCCCAGAACACATTTTCCCACCTCATTATTTGGGACCAATTTTCATTTAATCCATGAATTCCAGAGATCTAAAATATTCCATGGGTAATTTGTTAAAATGGTTTGTTTTCCTATTAACAGACAGTAGTTTTACGTTGATCCTCTCTAAATGGCGCTAACCTATTTTGAAATTTTTTTTTCAGCTTCTTTTGAAATGTGCCGGGAACATTTCTGCATTTTTAAGAACTTTCTGATGTTTTGAATGGAAATTCTCAAAATTTTAATAACCAAAAATGAAAAATTTCAACTCTGAACAATGGAACTCAGAACTTGATGAATGACGCATTTTTCATTGTTTTCGTAAGTGTGATAACAGTGTTCGGACAATTTGAGAGTTTTGAAAAGATGATGTGAGAAATTTTCAAAAGTTAGTTAAACAAGAGGCTCTCTTGTATCGCTCACCTGGGTCATAGTTGACATAGGGAGATGAATGGTATTTCCAATAAGGTCCAGAGTTTAAGCTATGTTCACTTCTAGAAGCAACCTTGGATTGGACTTTAAAATTTAGCAGAATGTTTTTTTTCTTCAAAATTTCAGTTTTCTTGATTGTTGTCAATGGCAACTGAAAGCTCCATCATTCATGATAACCACACTTTTTAGGGTGGTAGCTGTTATACTATATTGAATTTTCGTGTTTACCGGTTGACATTCCTATGTTACCCAACGCTAACCGGTTGACCCAGCAAAATCTCATATGTCATGTGACACGATTTAAACAAATCAGATAATAAATATTTAAATGAGTATATAATATTAAGCGACAAGGAAAATTTTGGTTTGCATAATGTAAGAATAAGCTTTAATTTTGATTTTAAATACTATATTTGCAAAATAAAATGATGTATTTGTAGTCTTTATTATAGTTAAAAAGGTCACTAGGTAATAAGCCTAATGCCTGGCCATTTTATTCAGGCAAAAGGTCTATTTCCTGGTCTTTAAGACTAATGCCTGAATTGTTTCAGTCAATAACATTACTACCTAGGCATTAACTTATTTCCTAGGAAATAGGCTTAATGCCTGATTTTGCTTATTGTCGCTAACATATACATTTTACTCTACACATACGTCTGTGGAGTTGCATTGTGTACGTGGTGGTTGAAGATGATCCCTTGTACTTTTAGTGCTCTTTTTCTTTGAGGAGTATGTGGTTAATAGAAACAACGTAACCATTATATAGACAAAAAAAAAAAATTAAACAAAAAAAAAAAAACACCCAAAAACCAAAGAGAAAACAAACAAACAAACAAACAAAAACCAAACAAACAAACAAACAAAAAACAACAACAACAAAACAAAACACCCCCCCAAAAAGAACAAAATACAGAAAATAAATAAAATATAATAAAATAAAATAATAAATTAACAACATAAATAAATAAAAAAAGGAACATTTTGATATTTGGACGATATTTTGGCTTTAAATAATCCTGAATTTTCTAAATTTACAGATGAAATTTATCCTGCAGAACTTACTTTAAATAAATCCAATAGCAGCAGTGATTATACTCCTTTTCTTGATCTTGATATATCAATAAATCAAGGAAAGTTAAACACTAAGGTTTATGATAAAAAGGATGATTTCTCATTCCCTATAGTCAATTTCCCCCATCTCGACGGCGATGTTCCGTTAGTCCCTTCTTACGGGGTCTACATTTCACAACTTGTTCGATATGCACGAGTATGTAGTAATGTTTCTGACTTCAACGACCGAAATCTTTGTCTCACTGAAAAACTTCTGCATCAAGGGTTTAGATATCATAAATTGATAAAAACATTCTCTAAATTTTATTATAGATACATTGACTTATTAATAAAGTTTGGTTCTACATGCAGAGCTCTTATACATCAGGGCATTTCACATCCAAACTTCTAAAAATTCAAATTCAAAAATTGTCCTTCCAAACTTATTAATCCGTTGAACAAACTTATTCATATAGGATATAAATACAGCATTGTTGTTAAATCTTTACTTCTGGTTTTTGTTGGCAAAAATATTGATAATCTCCTAAATGCTTTACACCATAACTAAATTTAAACAAATTTTCATATTGGCAGTATTTGGCATTGCACAATATCATGTTCTTCTTTCATAATTGATGATGTTGTTATACCAAATCTATTTAGAAGTATTTCAATTGAAATTTCATATGTAAGAAGGCTTGATATCATAGTCAACGGAAATTATGTCCTTAGCTAGCTGTCAGTAACTTCCAGCATTTGTCCGGACAGTACCTGTATATATTGTCTTCATGTTTTATGTACTTCATTGTAAGGGTACTCGTCTTGATAAGTTGGACTTTTTTCTAGTTTGATTTTTACTGTGAGTCTATTTGTGTATTTATTTTTAGCCATTCACCACACATAGGGGGAGGGTTTGGATCCAAGAAAACGAGTTTAACCCCACCGCAATTTTTGCGCCTGTCCCAAGTCAGGAATATGTTGGTCGTTGGCTTGTCCTTGTCTTCTTTTAAAATTTTAGTTTCTTGATATTTGGGTTATTGGATGTGGTTTATTTACATTGATTTATTCACTTTTTACCTTTTCGGGGCCATTTAGGGCTTACTGTATGGTGTGAGGTTCCTCACTGTGTTGAAGACCATATGGTGACCCCTAGATGTTTTGTTTTTGGTCGTTTTAACCTGGAAATCGGATGTTGTCTCCTTGACATTTACCCCATTTCCTTTCTTTTTCATATTATTTGCTGTTCAACTTGCCAAATGATAAAACTAAACTAAAAAACGACATATACCAAAAAGCAGTAAACAAATAGGAAACATACATAAGAAAACCAAGTTAATTTATGAATTACGTAATTCTTGCACGTTATTTATTAGTTACCTACTATTTGCACGTTATTTATTATATTAAAAATTCTTATCATATTCTTTCGTCCTTAAGGATCGTTATTTCCAAGAAAACGCCATATTGGGATTAATTACGATGTCAATATTTTCTGTTTACGTCTACTTTACGTTGTATTACATAATACAAACATATTACATAATGTATGACATCATCAGAGAGTCTCGGAAGATACTCTTTTATTTCTAAGTAAATTGATAATTTTCAGAAACACGCAATGTCTTATTGGATCTTTTGTTGCATTATAGACTTGTTATCGTTATGATAAGTCTATGGTTGTATGATAAGAAAGAAAAACACGAATACGACAAAAGACGAACGTAATCAACAATAGGAACTCGGGACATTCGGACTTGGTACCGGTACTAGCAAAAGCCAGCGGTAAGATTAACCGGTTTATGAGTTCCCAAACCCCCAAAAATATATGTTTATATTTTGTTTATCTGAAAAAAGATTGTAACTTTTCAAACTATCGTTGTCCGGGTCAGCTCCAAAGTACTGGGAGTTAAGGCTGGCAATACTGTTATACCCTGTGAGACAAAAGGTGCGCTAGTAAAGATCTCGAGCAAATGATTAAAATCCAAAAAATAACAATGATACTGAAATTGCAGTAAATTTAAACGAAAACAAGGGAAAACATTAAAAACCTTTTTCAACAAGAATTTTCTAATAACGCATGTCATATGTACAAAGAAATAAAACAAAAATTCATTACCAATTAAAGTGAATTAAAAAAAACAATCTAAAAGCCTAACCTTAAACTCAATCTTAAAGCATAATCCCTTATAAGTTCAATTTGATTTTAACTGCCTTTCCTTTTGAAAAGGGTTCTATTGTATCTTTGCTGTATTTTCTCCCATTCAGTTTATAATATATTTTGCACTATCACAAAGATTATTTAATTCAGAAAATGGACGATGTCACTTCCATTATAAGGTCTAACTCGACACGTATCTAAACTCTATGAAAAATGAATCGTCTGAATGTCTAATATAACGCTTTGTAGTGGGAGACAATTTGATAAATTCATTTGAATCTTAGTTCAATATATGTACAAATTGATAAGATCGCTGGCAAATTAATATATTATCATGTCCGCACGCCATTGTGCACATTCGATTTTCGTCTGCCTGTTTCATAGGAAAACGACATAACCAGAGATTGATAGAACTGACCGAAGGTGTATTCAGTACATTGACCCCTTATATATCGATTAAAAAGTACACGAATAAGTTTATAAAAAATATACAATAAAAGGATATGGAGTAAATGTACATGAGACAAAGTCTCTACAAATACATGGTAGAACACAGCAAAGGAAAAACGCTTTTATTGTTGTTCTCCATCTTGAAGTCACTATGAGGCCATGTTCAGAAATATTATTCCATCTAAGAAAATGTTGCACTCTGGGACTTTTGATGGGTGATAATTTTTAATATCAACCTCCTAACCAGCCCGTAATGTTTTATTATATCAAAGCAAAACTATGAAGCATCAAATGAACAACCCTGGTATTTTGGTACATACAATTGGTACCATGCTGAATATTATTGGTTTGAATGGCAAGTCAAATTGCTGGTCATTATTTAATTTCATACGGGATTAAGGAATGACCATCTTGTTACACTAATTTCAAAGTCATCTGATGTGGGAATTTTTTTAGAGATGTTTAGGGTACAGTGATAACTGAATTTTGGTTGAAGAAAACCCTTGCAGAATGCGTTTTTTGCACATATACGTACATACGTCTGTTGTGATATTCGCTTACCACATATTTTTATATGATTGAACCTATCTCTATCGTGAAAAAATCTTGTTTCTCATTACCGCTTTTTTTAATTATATAATCTTTTTTGTATTATGACGCAGTATGACAACATCAGATGACTGAATAATGAGGTGACAGGTCATTCTCGACCATCTGACCTGCAGACGACTGATGATCTAATCATTATTACTTATCAGTGAAATAAAGAGGACGAATTATTTAAGAGAGGAAGGGCAATATAATTGTTTTGACAAAAGCTTTATTTATTTCTTTTCCTTACAGTAATGACAACAAAATATGTGTTGCTTTTTGGCAGTATTTTGGAGACACAAAATCAAGATACAGACACAAAATCAAGATATTTTGGGATATTTCTTTTTCTGGTTGTTTTACAATAATTTTACGGAAGGATATGGATATATCACATATGTTCACTCCAACTGCAATGAATTTAATGAGCTGTATGACCATTCCGAAAATTAATTCCTCATCAGCAGCGGTAGAACCCACAGAAAATCCATAATTCGCAAAAAGTTTAAAATGCATAAAACCAAACGAAATCCGAATAATCAGTAATATGAAATATAGCTAAGGACAAAATTATGAACGAGGTAGTTAAACCTTAGGCTTTATAATTTACATAAATTTAGGTAATTGTAGTTGAACAATGTTTACACTTGAGATATAATCTCATGTACAAGTACATCATATCTAAGAAAAATAAAGAGCATACATCTCAGACACTCGGAATTGTTTTACAAGCACACCATGAGCATACATCTCTAAAAACAAATAATAATAATAATAATAATAATAATACTGCTCCAATTATTAACTATAATAATAATAATAATAGTCCTTCAATTACATGTATTAGAGCTAATTTCCTCGAACATGTTAAACAAAAGTTTGGTTACCTTGCTTGCTTTGTTTGCCCAAGCGTTAAAACTAAGATTGATGGCTTCAATACAATAGATGGGTGGAGACTTAATTTGTTTACAATATTCTAAGATTTGATTGGACAAAATCTATTACTCGGTGAAATGTATTCACTGTCATGTAACATACAAAATCTCTGAATAGATTACAAATTATTTATTTAATTAATACAACTTTCAATAAAAGTTTTGGATAAGCTTTGGTCACATTGCTGTATCAAAATAGGATTAGAAGATCAGCATAGGTATGCCAAGTTATTTTGTCTGACAAAAGACTGACTAATTTTATAAGGAAAACTGGTCGTATACAATTTTGGAGTCTATAAATTTCAATATTTGAAAATGCAAAATTGTAAACAATGTCATATAGACCCCTAAATATCCAATTAACCGTTCTAGTATAAAAAAAACCTTAACTTTTGGAAACCCCAATATGCCAAAAGCATACCAAAATTAAAATATCGACTATCATATAAATAACAAATGGAAAACAAAAGTGTACCAGAAAATTGAAACTACCCCCTCCCCCTCTTTTTGTAGATTGAACCAAAGAAACAATTCTCAAAGGTATTCTGTTGAAAATACATGTACAAATGTTCACATAAAAAGCAGCAATCTAATCATCTAATCATAAAATAGGGCATTTCTATTTCCCATCCTAAAATTATTTTGCATATACATATACAATTGGTACATGTATTTTCGTCATGTAACATGTATTGTGAGAATGTGAATTACTAAGTGAAATCTATTCAAGGTCATGTTACACATAACAGAATCTTAGAAAACCGTAAACAAATATAAGACTCCGCCCATCAATTGTATGGAAACTATCAATCTTAGTTTTAGCGCCAGAGCAAACAAAGCAAGCAAGGCAACCAAACTTTTGGTATACATGCTAGAGGAAATTAGCTCTAATGAGTATAATAAAGATATTCAAATAAGAATGTTTTTTCTCATGTTATCCCATAATTTAAATATCTCTTTTCTAAAAATAAAGAATAAAATTAAAAAATTATAAAAATCAAATTCTTAAATATTATATCAGAGTCTACAGTAAGAGAGAATCGAACTGTCAGTCCAAAAATAAAAAATAATCAAAAGACAATGGGAACACCAGAAACACCAAGAAACAAAGACATTACATCAGTACGAAACAAAAAAGAATAATCAAAAGACAATGGGAACACCAGAAACACCAAGAAACAAAGACATTACATCAGTACGGTACGAAAAAGAAAAATGGAAACGTAAATACAGATGAACAACAAAGACCCATTTCTAGAGTAAGAGAGAATCGAACCGTCAGTCCATCAATAAAAGAATTATCAAAAGACAATGGAAACACCAGAAACACCAAGAAACAAAGACATTACATCAGTACGGAACGAAAAAGAATAATCAAAAGACAATGGGAACACCAGAAACACCAAGAAACAAAGACATTACATCAGTACGGAACGAAAAAGAAAAATGGAGACGTAAATACAGATGAACAACAAAGACCCATTTCTACAGTAAGAGAGAATCGAACCGTCAGTCCATAAATAAAAGAATAATCAAAAGACACTGGGAACACCAGAAACACCAAGAAACAAAGACATTACATCAGTACGGAACGAAAAAGAATAATCAAAAGACAATTGGAACACCAGAAACACCAAGAAACAAAGTCATTACATCAGTACGGAACGAAAAAGAAAAATGGAGACGTAAATACAGATGAACAACAGAGACCCATTTCTACAGTAAGAGAGAATCGAACCGTCAGTCCATAAATAAAAGAATAATCAAAAGACACTGGGAACACCAGAAACACCAAGAAACAAAGACATTACATCAGTACGGAACGAAAAAAAAAAATGGAGATGTAAATACAGATGAACAACAGAGACCCATTTTAAAACCATGGGTGAGATCAGGTGCATCTAATGAAGGAACCCAACGGTCTTATAATTAGAGATTTGAATTCGCCATTCCACAAAAAGATTCGACTTTCCCTCATATTCGTAACCGATTTTATTTGGAATCTTGCAATATCTAAATTAAACAAAATTGTGTTCAAAACTAAGGAGCATCTCCCTCTCGCATAGCTCTATCCTTAGCTGATTTGCTTTTCTCTTTAGACCATATTGATAATTTGTTCTCTCTCAGCTTTTACACATATTTCGGTGTATGCATTTCGAAATATTTTGATTTGATCTGCACCGAAGAGACATAAGTTGTCGAAATGGGCATATACAGAAAAAAATTAACTCTAACTTCCGTATTTTGTTAGTTGTTATTCGTAGATATTATAGAGAGATATGACTGTTCCGGTCTTGACAATTTTGAAGACTGTTCACAAGGAGAGACATTAAAACAAAGGAGTAGAAAACTTGCACAACATTTCTTTACAACATATCTTTAGCAGGGCTTATAAAGAACAAAAAATAAGGTAAAATAGTAATATTTCAATCAATTGCACACCGAACAAAAGAAATAATGATACAGGTATTTGGTCCAAAACGAATGAGCAACCTGATGCTCAGTATGGTCACATGATGTAGAGTAAACGTGATGGAATTGAAATGCAGTTAATGTTTCTTCATATTGTATGCTGATTTCTTTTTGAGTAAGAATGATACAAGATGATATAATAATTAAACCGGTTTGACACGTTATCCGGTGTTTCCGTTATTTTTATCGGTAATAAAATGGAAGTGCTCCCAGTATTTTTTCTGTAATAAGAACAACCTTAATTTGATTACATTGTGTGGTATTTTCCAATTTTGTAACAGTTCGTTGCCACAATGAGAACTTAAAATGAAACATTTTAACCGAGAATCGGAACGTTGAATTATTAATGGGTATAAGTATTGAAACGAAACAGATGGCATATAATCAACTAGATTAGAGGTTCCGGTGGAAGATTTTTCAAATGCGTTTGACAAGATACAATACGGACCGAAAAGAACCAATGGCCATAACAACTGCTAATGCCAACTATTTTGCAGATAAAATCTCATTTTTGTCAATTATACGATTTATTCCGAACCTTTTGGCTTTTATCGTTCAATATTTCAAGTGTTTGTTGCCCCAGTTCATTAAATGTCAATGTGAATATATTGGAAATTATATTACAATAGATAAACAAACATGATAATATTATTAGGTCATATTTCCGCCAACGCTAATCATCGATTTTGAATCGATTAGTTTATGAATGTTTTACAAATTGACAGTTATTATGAATTTTATCGATAATTCCGACAGTATTATTTGGTTGTGTAAATAATGTTTGTAACACTTAGATAAACATCATTTCGTATCATCTCAGTATCGACCGTGTTTGTACAATGGAATTTTTAGAGTTTGAGTTTGGTGGATTATAGTGTCAAACAATTTTTCAGGTAATTCCAACATAATACGGATATTATCAACATAATAATGAATTGTGTCATGTCAACTAAAGGCTCAGAGACTGAGCCTGTATCGCTCACCTGGCAAAATGCTTTTACGACAAACATGACTAAAAAGATGTTTTCTTACCAATGGGGTCAAAGGTTTAGCTATGTTCTTCATTAGCACCCATGTTTTTTTGTCTGATCCTATTGAAATGAATAATTTTTGCAAAGGACCTTCTATACATTTCAGAAATGATGACTATAAAGATGGTTATCTCATTCCTGGCACCAATGTTAAACTATATTCTGCACTGGAGGCCATTTTTTTTGTCAGATCCAAGTACCTTCCATACATAATTACTGTAAAGATTGGTTGAATTTGCTTCAGTAGCGTCAGAGGAGATAGCAAATAGATGCTTTTCCCATAGGGTCCCATGTTAGACTATGTTCTGCGCTGGTAGCCATGTTTTTAAGGGAATCGGAAAAATTTCGGCAATCTACATAAGAGACCTTCCATACATCATTCCTGTAAAGTTTGGTTCCATTTGCTTCAGTAGCTTCAGAGGAGATAGCAAATATATGC
>MJUU01025696.1:17174-34139 GCA_002080025.1 Modiolus philippinarum | reverse complement strand
GGACCTTCCATACATCATTCCTGTAAAGTTTGGTTCAAATTGGTCCAGTGGTTTCTGAGGAGATAGCAAAAATGTGAAAAGTTTACGGACGGACGACGGACGACGGACGACAGACAACTACGGACGCCAAGTGATGGCAAAAGCTCACGTGGCCTTTGGCCAGGTGAGCTAAAAATATTAAAACCTTCTCAAACCATGACATATATATATCTGCGTAAGAAGAGATTTAGGATGTGATATTACCGAGAACATCTTTCCACTGAGGAATTTGACCATCACAATTTGAGTAACACGCAACACTACATTTGAATTTCACTATTGCAGATAAAGCCCCATTTCGATAAATATACATCTCGTCAGTGCAACTCGAAAATAAAAATTGGAAAACGGCTGCCGAAATATTACGCCCTCGAAAGGGTGTACAAGACTGGAGATTGTACACTCTATATATATATATATTGCAAAAGTTTCCTCTTTTCATTTATAAAGTGTTTTACCATTTACCATTATTTTCCCTTGATAGAATATTAAAAATTGTTGTAATAAAATGGTGTCCTTTTCAATGATAGTGAGGTTGCTTGTAAAGTGTAAGCAGCCAAACATACCATTTAACAGCTCTGCCTGCGGATAAAAGCCTTGCCAAAGTACCTAAATTCCGTAGACCAACTCACCGTTAAACAGCTTTGTGTGCGGATATAAGCTTCGCCAAAGTACTTAAATCTCGTGGACCAGAATACATCAACTGGCAGCAAAAATTTAAACTACTAAGGGATGCTGTAGAGGATTACACCTGAAAATGGATAAAACGTGAACAATATGATGGTACTGATTCTCATATAAAGTAAGGTCTATAATTCTAAAACAAATCAATTTGCTACTAGGGTCAATAAGAACTGAAGCAAAATCAATTTTTAAAAATGCTGATGCTGTCTTGCAGAAACTAGTCCTCCATTCATGACAAATAATGTCGTTTTTACAGCAGATGAGGCCACAAAAAGCATTTTTATCTGTAAAAATCAAACATCGATTGTATGAATAAAGAACTTGGCACTGATAATTCACGGCACAGTCCAACATACGCAGTAAATTCGCTGTCTAAGAAGGAAATATTGCAGAATCATAAATCTGTTTTGCTCTACTTTTGGATTTCGACCAAGGATGAAGACACTGATTTCCCATTATTGCATTTGGTGCCAAAATTACACCAATGCCCATACAAACATCTAACATGGCTGGATTTGCCAAATGTCCCACAAAACCCTTTACTAGCCTGTTGATCTCCCATCTTTACAGCTTCTACATTTTTCCGATACTAACTTTTCAAGAAGCGGTGAAAACGAATTGTGGATATTGAAATAGATGTACTTGACATCAGAAACTCTAGATCATTACCACATTGTAACAACATTCAAATTTTGACTTATCTACACTTTACACTAACATTTCTCATTTCTCGTGAACAACTAAAATCTCGACCGAAAGATTTAATTTATAGATTTTTTCTCCAGACAGAGCTATAAAGAGATTTATGAGTACATTTTTATGCGTAGAGAACAAGCATTCTTTGTGAAATACGACTCCGAATCGACAAAAAAATATACAGAATTAGATGTGATTAAAATGTTAAAGAGATTAAGAGTTTCTGATCGACAATTATTTTCAGTTCAGAGGACTTGTTTTTCAACAGACTATCGAAATTCAAATAGGCACAAACTGTGTTGCTCTTTAACCACTGTTATGAGGCTGAATTCGTCGAAACGCTTCTTCAAATAATAATGAAAAAAAATATAGCCAGAACCTTGAATTTCAACTTCCGTTATATAGATGATATTTTGCCACTAAAACCCTCACTTTGTTTATTTCTCATCTTATCTATCCAACAGAGTTCGAATTAAAGATTTTATACATAATTCCACATCGGTCTCATTGCTTGATCTTCATCTGAAAATTGACAACAGAAATACATCAAGCTAGGATGTATGACAAACGCGATGACTTCACTCTTAAAATATTCAAATTCTCTTTTTTTTGTAGCAACATTCTAACAGCACCAGCATAAAAAGTCTACATCTCCAAACTCATTCCTACCTAAGGACCCTTGATGAAGCTTTGTTGGTCACAAACAATCTATTTAAACAAGGTTATGCTACCCATAAATTGAATTTATCACTGCAAAGGTTCTACATCAGAAACTTGTGGACCGCTTTGGGAAATTTGTTTCTAAGATGAAAACATATCTTTCCCTTTTATAGCTAGAGTGTGTCTTTTCCTTTACTGGATTTGACTTCATTTAAGGAATAGACTATTCAACGCGGCGGGGGTCTTATAAAACAGAGATGCTTACTCTACCGGTGATCCTGATCTCATCCATGGTTTTTAATTTTATCCGTGTTGTTCATTGGTATATATACGGGTATTCTGTGTGATGTCATTGTTTTTTTGTGTTTGCTGTGTTTTCACTGTCTCTCGATTATTCTTTTTTTTTGACTGACCATAGGGCCTGTAAGTCTCGTACAATTTTGGAACTTCCGGGATCAAAAATTGTACCCGGAAGTAACATTTCAAACAAAAATTTAACGTCATAATCCTCATACGTCAGTTTTTGGCGGGAAACGTTTTTGAATTGCCTGTTTATCGTTGATTCTCATGAGTTACATGACGAGACTTACAGACCCTATTCAATTCTCTCTTACTTTGTTGGGAAGATAATACTATTTGAAGAACACCGAGAACCAAAATCTGTTTACTGTTTTGAGTGTATAAAACAGCAGTCAGATATTTTGCTCTCTACGCACTTTATAGGAGAATAAACTGTCAAAATTAAAAAAAATGTATAAAATTAATAAAGAAAAACAAAAAATCGAAGTTACTGTAAATTTAGGTTCTGCATTAAAGTGATTAAAATTTATATTAAGAAGTTTAAATATATTAACAATGAAGGGATATGGAGTAAATGCAAATGAGACAAAGTCTTTACAAATACATGGTAATAATAAGCAATGGCACAAGTACATATATATTTGTAGTGTAGCTAACAAATGGTATGATGATGCAGTTTTAATTTAATTTATTCAAGAAATATGTCCACTTAATGAACAGAATACAGAGGGATGCGGCGGCTATACCTCTATGTATGTTGGAGTGGAGTGGAGCAGACTTCTGTAAAAGAAAAAAGCAATTCAGGATTAATATTTCTTTAAGTCTTTGTGAATGACTATGCATTACGTCAAAAACAAATCTGATTTGGCAGCACAAAAGGCGTTTTATGCATAACTGTACGGCTATTTTTTACGAAAATTTAGTGGAAACGTGCATTTCATATTGGTTTACAGTTTTGTATCGAACATCCATTATCAGTGACAGCCGAAATAGACAAACCCGTCTGCCAGTTTTTCATTTGATATATAATTTTATCATTTATGTCATCCCATTGCCTACTTGTCCATAAAATCAAAATATGTTTCAAATATACACCCAGATGACCTGTGCAAATAGACATATTAGATGAAATTATATTCTGACAACGTAACATCCTCAAAGTAATTAACGAAAGAACACCTATGGAAACAAAGTTCTCCATCATGTCCATGGCCGTAATTTGGAAGAAGTAACATCAGCAAATTATCACGACATTACCCAAAATTGGACAGTAAAATATACAGCACATCACGGACCAAGGAAATAAAACACTTGACCAAAAAATCAATCTACGAGGATAAAGTCACAAGATATTTCGGCCAAATCAGACCCAAATTAAGATACAATTTGTAGAATGCTTCTATTTCCTGGGACCAATACCCCGGGGTGCCATCAACATTTGGCAGATTAGGAATAGAGAATTAAAAGCTGCAATATTTCACTCACTGGCTATTTTTTACCAATGTTATCTGATATCTTCTTGCTTTATTTTACAATTGTTTTAATCGCTAAATTTTTCTGGCAATAATTGCCGACGCTTTCAGAATTTTTTAGCCTGTTCTGTAGTATTTTAGGATACGTTTTCTTTATGTTTTACTTCTTATCTTTTAATGCGGTTCATCTATACTTTGCATTTCATATTCAAACTTTGAACTACAGTGTCATGAACTAAATATATGTGTTAAAAATTGCAAACAGTGAAGCCATCCTGTACGTTAATCCCCTTAAGAAAAGACATTGCGAGAGTACTTCTACATTTTATTTCCAGGAAAAAAATCATTTTAATGGAGAACCGTAATTAACACCAATATATCTATAATGCAGACATGAAAAATAGTTTCATCTCAGATATTCAAGTATTTAATAAGTCTTCTGTAAACGTCAATGATGACTCTTTGTACATAATAGAAACGACTAAACAAACATGTTAACTTCACTAATACTGATGAAACGAGAAATAAAAATGGCTATTGATTTATGTTTTTTTGACAGGAACGTTTCTTGTCTTTGTTTAAAGCAGATGCTTACGGCTGTATATGTTTTTTTCTGCTCAGTAACTCAGCAAGCTCAAGGTATGTTTTGTGTATTATTATAAAAAGAAAAGGTTTTGCACAATGTTTGCTTCATCCGTTTTAGGATCAGTATTGTGAGTTTTCAAACAAACATTGCATATTATATGTAGTGTTTCAAGCTTAAGGTTTTGAATCAAGACAAGGTAGTGGTTGGAACCTGTTTCACTATAAACAGGTAATAGATCTATAGTGAGAAAAAAATCGACTGAGCTAACGGAATATTTCTTTAGCTCATTCGGTTAGACGGCTGGCTGGAGTGCTACAGATCCCGGGTTCGATATCCGGAGGTGACACATGGCAATTTGTAAGGAGATTCATGCTCTCCGGTTACAAATTCATAGTTTTTTGTGTGAAACGTCATATATTTCTGTGCAAAATGCAACTTCCGGGTATAATTTATATTCCTACAGGTTTCAAAATTGAACGAGACTTACAGACCCTATTGTAACAAGCACCCTACAGACAAGGGTAAATATAAATCTATTTATTCCCCACCGATTCTTCTTATGTTTTGATTTTGGCCTTCAAAATTGATTGATTTTTCCAATTGCAATGCAGAGACATAATAATTTAACGAAATCGCCATTTTTTTTATTACCGTCATTACCTGTATCTGTTTTTATTATTGATTAATAATCTATGCATTGCAACATTTGTTTTTCCACATCAAATCATCCTACACAGCCCCCCATCGCTAGAAAGATGGACTAGAAGAGTTCCAAGCATCATTTTTAAAAAGATCCTTTTTGTAAGCGCAATTCTTGAAAAAGCACCATAAATATGGGTGAAACCTGTATTTATTTATTTATCTATTTCCAAATGTCAATACGTTAAGCTAAAATCACCTAGCTGTCTCTGATTTTTGATATAACAAATTTGTGAAAAGAGTCCCCCCTTCCAGACCCTTTAGATAATCCTGAAAATTTTTCAGTGAGATGGACGTTTTTCATTAATCACTGCTAATGTATTATATAGTCGGAGTAAAAGAGTTTGGGTTATACGAAATGTGTTGCCGATATCACGGTATTTATAAGATAGATATTGTATGTAAAACCTAAGGTGACAAGTTCGACAAACTTATGATATACTAATGTCCCGTCTTAAAAGCCAAGACAAAACACTGAAATCTTAATCAATATAAATTACTTTGATAAATGTTGTTTACATTTTCCAGTAATAAACGTAGTAAGCGGAAGAAAGAGAAGAAAATTAATATGCAAAACCATTTATTATGAAACAAATGACACCATCTATAGTGTCTATAATTTGCTACAAGTACTAATGATTTGTGTATCGATTTAGGTATACCTGCCAGATTATAATTTACGATTGTGTGTGAGATTTTTTCCAAGATTCCTCAGTAATATTACATTTTTACAAAAGAACCCCCGATTTTGCTGAAAAAAATTAGCGATATATCTTCAAATGTTTGCACTAACACCGAATTGAGTTGGAACAACTGAATTCACAAAGCCCTAAAATGCCCATTGAAAGTCGTGTACATGAGCTTTAATGCCTCTCTAACCAATTTGAAAATAGTGAGGGATATTTGAAGATCATGTTCAATGATTTGAATGCCATGCGCATGCGTTTCAAAGAAATATGCATCGAATTTGAAAGTATTGCTCATGAATGTAAAAGTCGTGCGAAAGAATATGGTTTCCTTAACGAGGACAAGTTGATTATCAAATTTCTCACATCGAGTTAAATAGATTTTGCCAATGTTTGAAGCCAAGATTTTAAACATTGCAAAATTTATTCAGAGATGCGAGAAATTCATAATTAACGTGTTTAAGTTGTGGAAACTGTTTCTCTAATGACTAAATGAAAAACACCGAGAATTGTATTACGATAAATTTGGCGGGAAATTTCACGAAACTTTTTTTTCCTCTCATGAGAGACCACACCGTTCAGGAAATGTGAAAAATGGATAGAAATTAGAGAATTTAAATTTCCTACTCGGTCATTGGTCGTTCGAAAGAATTTGAATTTCCTGCTCGCGATGTAAAATGTCCAGTAAACAAAAATAGAATAAAAACGATAACAGGAAACACCTACAATGGCCGAAAAACATAGCCACATGCCACAAAGTAAAAAGGAACTGCACAAGAAAAAAAAACACAATAAAAATACAAAAGACAAACGTAATCAACGATAGGAACTCGAGACAGCCGGACTTGGTACCGGCACTAGCAAAAGCCAGCGGTAGGGTTAAACCGGTTTATGGGTACCCAAACCTCTCCTTTCTCTGTCCCGTTTTCCTATAGTATCATAAACATACGAATTAAACCCATACAGGTAGACTACTAACTCCATGACCACAATCTAGAAAAGAAAAATGGGGGAACAAAACGCAATTTTGAAAGATGGGTCAAGGAGTGCTCGCCGCTAAACTGCCGGCTAGCTCAAGGAGCCTAGTCTGCTGGTAAAACACTGTCGCAAAATTCAAATTCAAAACTCCCAATGGGTTTGGCAAAGAATCATCATGTATTTCAGTAGACATCGGCAGTATCAGTGAGAGGCCAGGTCACTGGATCCCAAAGCTTATTTTACGGACACGTGCAGAATATCCTGTCGATATCCCCTATTACGTAACGAATGTAAGTTACGTTTTACAATTTATGAAATCTGTAACCTTGCTGCAAAAGTTTTGAAGTGATAGTTAGGTTACTTGTATTGAAGTCGTCAAGAGTAGAGCAAACGCGTGCGAATCGTACCAGTTGAGAAATATACACTCCGTAGGATGGGGCTAGAGGAACGTCGCCGTCAAGAAAAGGGAAATTAGTAATACTGAAATCAAAATCATCCCTTTTATCGTAAAATTTAGTTTTTATTTTACCAGAGTCAATAATGATAGTTAGATCCAGAAACGGGCAACTGTATTTCAAATACAACGCCTAACGGGCTCCGTGAATATATATCCATACAACCAATTCATAGCATCCGCATAATATCACTTTACATTAATAACTCGGACAAGATAATAAATACCATTTATGTCTGTTTCATCCTAAGCTATAAATTATATAAAAAAAGCCATGTGAATTTCCATGAAATTTATTAGGCACTAAATCATGTTTGTAGCAAGATTAATGCCTGATTTACAAATTAAATAGAAACACAGAGCACTCTTTAATAACACCAGTGCTGTATAATTCCAGCGTGAAATGAATTTTACAACGTCAGATTTTTTATACATCAATCTCGTTATTCATTGACATAATTAAAGAGGCAATAAACGTAAGATTTATTCAGTCACTTTCGTGATATCTTGGGACCAAACCACATAAATTTATTGGAACAAAAGCCTAGAAATCTCAGAGAATCACGGGGACGGAAATCCCTTTTATGGAAAGAAAAATCATTATGTAACCATAATGACATAACACAATGAAAGCGTTGTTCCATTTGCTTAATCTTTACCATGTATTTATAGGAATTTTGTCCAATGTCCATTTACTCCATATCTCTTTATTTGTTCATAAATATATTATGTCCTTGAATTTTAATTACATATTGAATATAGCCGTTTTGAATGCGAAATTGATAATGCCCAGTATCAAGTTACTTCGTTAGGGCCCAATGTCCTTTATTTCCTTTATGAGAAATACATGAAAGGCTAAACATTAAGTTGAAATAAACTAAAATTTCGATCTCAGTTTTGATAATCTGATGTTTAATGCCATAATTAATGTGCAGTTTTACAAAATTTACATTCATCATTATATAAAGCGTTTCACACAGAAAGTTATACCGAGGTATTACATTTCACACTTGACCAGTGACAAAAATTAATAAAAATCTAACTTTAGATTAAGAATAGTGTGCTACGCAGCATAAAGTTAATGTGTGTTATATATTTCTTACTGTGTTTCTACAAGAAAACCATGACATTACTTGATCATGAGGCCTCAATATTAGTGACAATCGGAATCACGATTAACACTGGCACGACTTTCAGATTACGTTCGAACATATATGGTTTCATATTGAGGTATAACTATGAATTATTTGGACAAGGTAGTTTTTATTCTTTTGAGCTTAAATCGATACGAAGTAGGAAAAAATAGTTGAAAGTGAACTCATATGTACAAAATGTATCCATCTCTAGTGTTTACTACTGGAAATCAATTCCTTCTCAAATAACAGTAAGGTTTGCTATTAAAGGAGTATGAGCTTCATTTTTCAGGAGCATTCGATATTCTTGGGATTATCCATTCAAACAGGGTTAAATATTTTTTTGCGCATGGGTCATATTTTCGTGGTCATAGGTCACTTTAAAATGCATAAATTAGACAACATACAATTTTTTCAAATTCCAGTTATATTTTCATATATTTTTAGGCATATAAGCAGCTAATGAAAAATAAAGGAGAGAGAGAATAAAGAGAGAACCGTTTCCTGCCAAATTTTACGTCTTAAGTGTAAAAAATTATTACATGGATTTTCTAAAAATTTGCCCTTGTTGCTCTACAAGCAAAGCCTTTTAAAACAAAATGTTAGAAATTTCATTCTAATTACAAATTATCTGACATTCTAACTCCCCTATGGTTTGCCAAAATGAATGCATTTTCAAGACTGAGACGCAAAACTCTTTTTGAACATCATATTAATAAGTTTAGGAGGGCTGAAAGTTGTGTTTTTTAAAGTAGAAAGCAATGGATTGATTGATTGATTGATTGAATATTGTTTAACGTCTACTCAGCAATATTTCAGCTATATCAAGACGAGAACAAGTTTGTAAATAAATAACCACTTTTGGGCATGGAAAGGGCCATGGGACAGGAAATTCTGACTGCCACTGGAAAAGTAGGGTGAAATCGAAAAGGGCGGGGATTTAGCCTTGTAGACGATCACCTACGGACCACTCAAAAAAGAACTTGCTACAAGGGTTCTTTAACGTGCAGGAAGCGTGGCATTTCTTCCAACACATGGACCTGAGTTTACATCCCATCCGAAAGATGGGTTGTATATTTATTAATCCCACACAACCATGGAATGGGTCCTATTTCTATATCCCGGGGTTCCCTCGGGGTCCTCTGTTAGGAAGACTCATACTCCAAGCACACAGGATGCTGAGGGCCTATTCATAAGAAAGCAATGGAAGATAGAACAGTTGATTCTAGAATATAAGTTGTGGTTTTGTCAGTTTGGATCTAAAGAGGGTTTTTTGAAAGTAAAAGAAAAGTGGGAAAGCAAAATCTAATAAGCAATGTTTGCTGAAAGTCAATGAAATGCTTAGTCTTCATTTGAATTTAAAAAAAAACTGAGGTATCTAACAGATTTTCATGGTCATCTTTCGTTGTGTAAACTTGAGTATTTGTGCTAATATTTGATCTTCGTATGAGTAAAACGGCCACCCAACCAAGTCTCATTCTGAGTAAATCCGAGCATTTCAAGTTTTCTTGGTGTAACAACGAATTATGAGCCATGTCCTGGGGTATACAAATTCCTTAAATACTCTGTTCGAAATCATAACCACTTTTGTAGCTGCATATTATATAATATATCAACCAGACAACATTTGGTGAGTGAAAGCAATGTTGGTTCTGTCACGCTAATAACACGAATTGCCAGTAAGCATTTTGAAGGTCTAGACAAGAAATAATTGAAGCAATAAATTTATCCATTCAAAAAAGTATATACACGTTGACAGTGTCGATTACGCAACTATGTATGACATTTTGAGAAATCTATTCAACCTTTCAATATAAATTGGGAGCAATAAGAAATTTGTCAACAGCCGAAGTCCATGAGACAAAAAGACAAATCAGGTGAAACCATCGTCAATATTGTCGACCGCAGTGGTGAGTTAAACTGGTTTTATGATATGCCAAACCCCCTTCTACTACGTAAGTGTCCGGTAGCTACTCAACAGCAAATGCTATTGAAAAGGTCATAGACAGTTAAAAGAAATGATCATCCCCGTACTAAGTCAAAAAAAAAAAAAAAAAAAGAAAGAAAAAAAAAAAATTCTTGATTCAGAGTTCGGATCGAAACTTCAAATTTTTCAACAACGGACTTATATCTATTAAAGTCGGTTTCACTTCCTTTAGATAATGGAAATCTCACGATTTCAGCCTTATTTTTACACTGATCTTTATCATATTTGGTATGTATATCAAGAATGATCATACATCACTGAAAAACGCTGAATTCGCTGTTTATGAGATGCACAAAAGTCTGCAGTCATGTGCATTTTCACAATTTTTTCAAACAGGTGAAAATTTCTAAGTGTTAGATTGTTCTATTTTAAGGGCGACCAAGTAACTTGATGAATTAGATGACCCGAGTTGACCCATCTAATAATAGCAAGGTGTATTCGTTGGGAGTTAACAATTGTCATCCACGGACTTTTTGTTTGTAAACACCGAATAGAAATTAGCAGGACATTAACAATTCATTTCAAATATTTCTTTTAGGTTTAATGCGTGCATATTTCAATTACATGTTTAAGTATTTTGTTGAATTATATCATTTACGGGTATGTTTTTCTTAAATCAAAAGGGGATCCAAGCACATGGTAGAAACCAAAGTGAGACTTGTTTACCATCTGACTTAAAGATATACCTGCCTTTACCTATTTCAGAATGGTCCAATCTAGTCGATAATTGTGCGCGGAAAATATCATCCATTTAAAAGCATGGAACATTTTTAAAAAGTGTTTTTTCCTTCAACATGAATTGGAAATCATCAAATCAAAAGTGGTTCCAGAAGTGTATAATATTTTTAGACAACCATGCAAAATCCGGTGCCGAAATATGCAATATTAAAGTCAGTAGAATAGAATTTCCATTATCTAAAGGAAGTGAAACAGACTTTAAAAAACCTTTTTAATGATAGTTTGAGACGAAATTTTTTGAAGCATTAACTAATAAAGCGGTCACGAAGATCACTTTGTATAGTGAGAAAGTCCCTGTAATTTGTGCTAGTTCTCGCGTAGCGAATCAACTGTGAAACGTACACTCACAGGAGCAGGAGAAGCTGGAATATTACATGTAAAAAATTTGAAGAAACAATGTCATAGTTGCTGTGCATTTGTGTGCATTTGTTTTTTCTGTCATTACATGAGCGTTATAACTGACTGTGTATATATCTAGTAATTAATATGACTGTATACTTTTTGATTGGATGATAGCTCTTGGTTAAATGCGTTTTTGTTTTGCATTTCAGTCATATGAGATCAATTCAATAGGAAAGACGATTAAAAAAAGTCATTTTTTGGAAAGAAGGGATTGAATTTTCGTCATTGCAAAATAAATTTGCCATTAGTCGTCGTTAAAGAACTAAAGTGCATAAAAAAATTACTGGATCAAATGTCATATCCACCAATTGGAAGGCCCAAAAAGTTATCGTCAGAGCTTAGGATGAAATATAAATTTCAGATATTGAAAGTTAGTTTTTCGATCCATCACCCAAAGTACTGGTCTATTAGGCTGGTGAATTGAACAGTCCAAAAGGAGAGTGGCGAAAAGTGCAGAATGATGTGTCTTAATTGATGTCATCGTGGAACTATGCTGTATCCAATTTGTCGTCATTTCGAGATTTAAGCTCAAATCAGAACAAAACTAAGTGTCTACATTGGAGTCATTGTAGAATGAAATGCTTAATTTTTCGTTGTTGATAAATAAGGTGTCTTTATAATACTCATTGTAGAGTAAACAGTGTCGTCTTCGTTCCAGAGCTAAGTAGTCTTAAATAGCGTTATTAAAGAATGTAGTGTATTATTTGTAGTCGATGAAGATTAAGTGTCTAAACTGTATCATGGAGAGTCTAATGTGTCGATGTTGAAGAAAGGAGTGCTTAAATTGTGACAATTGCATCATGCTGTGTCCAATCAAGTGTCATATTCAGTTCCTACATTGGGTTCATTGCAATATGAAGTGTTTGATTTGTCGTAGCGTTTAATTGTGGCTAACACAGAAAATTGTTTTCGTTGACAAGTGAGGCGTCTGAATTGAAATCATTGCAGAATGAAATGTGTCGTCTTCATTTAAGAGCTAGGTTGTCTAAATTGGCGTTATTTCAGAAAGACGTATGTAATTTGTCGTCGTTGTAGATATAATTTTTAAATTGACATCTTGAGTGGAGTGTCTAATTTGTCAAAATTGCAGTATGAAGTGTTAAAATTATGATTATTGCAAAATGAAGTGTATAAATTGATGCCATTACAGATTGTCGTTATTGTAGAATGAGGTGTCTAATTTGACGTCTTAGCTAAATGAAGTGTCTAGTTTTCGTCGTCTTTGCAGAAAAAGTGTCTAATTTGTCATCTTTCCAGAATAAAGTGCTTAATTTTCATAATTGTAGGATAACAGGTTTTCTTTTGTATTGTGTGTATTACAGAAAATTGTATTCGTATATGATAATTGTAAAAATGGCCGATAAGTTACTAAAGTAAGTGAAAACCGAACCGTCATTTAAAAAAAATCCCGAGATAATGGTAACATCGGAATCCCATAGACGCAAAGACATCACACAAATATGGAACAAAAAATAAAAAAAGATATACATACACATAAACGAACAACACGGACCCAAATCAAAACAATGTTTGATATCAGGTGCGGCGGTAGAGTAAGAATATTTTGTTTCTTATAGACATCCACCGTGTTGAACATGTCGTATCAGCAATCTTAAGCTTTTAAAGATGAAGATATATTGTCGGATCTCATAGCGGTCCACAAGATCGTGATGTCCACCGTAAAACTTATGCAGTGACGACTTCAAGTTTTGTGTAACATATCCATGTTTAGGAAGGCTATTTTTAAGCAACCGGGCTCTATTATTTAAGTCACTGTATCGACCAAAGTCCCTGGAGTAGCGAATCATATGCTGTTGCTGTTTGAATGAAACTATAAAGAAAAGGAAATCTGACTATTGGAAAAGTGAAGCTTTCGCATTTGTCATGCAGCATATTATGTATTCTATCTAAATTTTTCAAGACGAGGCCGATGTGGAAGTGTCTTTAGTGTCCCAAATTTCGAGCTCTTTTTAAATTAAGGCACTAATTTACTGAAGCACTTTTTATTTATCCAGATTACTGTCACATTTCCTTACTTCATCTCAATATTGTTATCCCTCTCGCCAAAAAACTCTGTTCCTTATTTGAACCAGAGGAAGGGCATACACGGTTAAGAATATACAGAAATAATCTATCATAATTCAATGATCTTACGAATTTATGTTCAGATAAAAAATCTGATACAACAAGGGACGCATTTAATGATATTTAGATAATGAGGAAAATCCCAATGGTCAGCGTTTTGGAATAATTATTCCACGTTGGGGTAATTTTGCTGTGTGATGAACTTATAAATATTGGTTTTTCTAGATTTTTATATCTCTATTTATGGTTTTGTGATATTTACGGAATTTCTTCCAGCAATTAAGATGTTATTTTGCTTTTTTATACGGAAGTTATAGCTCATGTTTATTAGCATAAAGTTTAGGCACTGTAATTACATATAATTTACTGTTATTTAATTTTACACCACAAAAATGTAATTAACGTTATTTGTGCTGGAATTCAAATTCAAAATCCCCTTAACAACCCTTATATAATGGACTTACTGTTGTTACGATTGTTTTTTGATTTATCACATTGGCTATATGGGGAGGGTTTGGGCCTAATAAAACTAGTTTAACCCCGCCGCAGCAGGTTTGCGCCTGTCCTAAGTAAGGAAATTTATAAAGCCTTTGTGTGTCTTGTCAGTTTTCTAGTTAGTTTACTTTATGTATATAGGAGTCTAGGTTGATGCTTATTTCGCTGAAGTTGATTACTCTTTATTTAGGGGCCGACTCTGACCTGCCGTTGGGTGTGGGGTTTCCTCACCGTTCATTGAAGATCTTATGGTGGCTTTGAGTTGTTGTAACTCCCCCTTTGGGTCGTTGTCTCTTTGACACATTCCCCGTTTCCCTTCCTTTTTTCTATTAATAATGAAAGGATATGGAGTAAATGCACATGAAAGAAAGTCTCTTCAAGTGCTGTACATGGTAAAATCGAAGCAATGGAACAATGCTTTAATTGTTGTTCTCCATTCCAAAGTCACCATTTGGCCCTCAACAATATCCTTTGCGCAAATTAAGTTAAAGAATAGTTCAAAAGCATGAGTAAGGTGTTGGGAGAAACTGGTTTTCAGTTGTACCTAATTTCTATAAAGCATTGTTTTTACTCCTTTGCAGTATTCACAGAAATAATGGTCAGTTTAAGAATGCAAACACCGGGTTTCAACTATATATATGCCAAAAATACGAATTGCTTTTAAAGTTTCATCTTTTAGCGTATTAAAATTTTCGTCACTCTCTTGCCGTTTGCATGCAACGTTCTACACTACGTATGCTGAAAATGGTATAAGGGAGTATGAGCGTCAGATTTCAGAAGCATTCGATATCCTCGGGTTTTAACCACTCGAACAAGGTTAATTTTTTTTCACACATTGATATTTTCTTGGATATAGGTCACTTTCACATGTATAAAATAGAAAATATACAGTTTTATCAATTTCCAATTATATTTTCATATATTTTACGGCATATAAACAGCTAATGGAAAATTAATGAAAACTCTAGAGAGAACTGTTTCCCGCCGTCTTATATCTCAAAAATTCTTCCATGGATTTTAAAAATTTTTTGGTCATGTTCTATTATCAAAGTTCTTCAAAACAAAAGGTAAGAATTTTAATTCTAATTACAAAATTTCTGGTACACTCGTACTCCTTTAAGTCTGGATCAATAATTTAAGTCCTTTTTATACGACCGCAAAAAAATTGAGGTCGTATAATGGTATGGCGCTGTCGTCAGCGTCGTCGTTGTCGTCGTCGTCGTTGTCGTTGGCGTTGACGTTGTCGTCGTCTGTAGACACTTTTGTTTTTGGTCAATAACTTTAGTTCTAGTTGACCAATCCTTATGAAATTTTACCACAGTGTTCTTTGGCACAAAAAGAAGTCTGAGGTGGGTTTTGGTTATTTTGGCCCCTCCCGTTTTTTAAAAAGGGGCCAAAAAGGGCAAAATTGGTTGTTTTCACATATTTGGCTGTAGAATATTTATTATTTATTGGATTTTGATGGGGTTTCTTTCAGTGTGTTTCTTATTAAATTTCCTATAAGAAGTATGTCAATGGATTTTACGTGGCATGTTCTGTTTATGAGATAAATGGGGCCCAAAAAGGGTGATTTTCAAAAATTTCTTTTTTTTTTCATTTTTGTCCGATTTTGATGCAGTTTTTTGCAATGGATTCTTTTTGAAAATAAATATAGCGCTACACCATCAGATTTTTGACAACTTGTTTCTTTTCTGAGATATGAGGGGCCGAATTGGGAAAAAATTGCAAATTTGCAGATTACCTAAAATTTTATTTTTCATCGGATTTGGATGGAATTTTTTTCTTTGGATTCCTCTTGATATAAGCTTTCAGAGGTATGTCACCAAATTTGGTGTAGCTCTTACTGTTTCAGAGCTACAACGGGTCAAAGGGGCCAAAATTGCAATTTTTCTAAATATGTGAAATCTTTATTTTCCGTTGGATTTCAATGGGATTTTTTTCTTTGGATTCCTCTTGATATAAGCTTTCAGGAGTGTGTCACCAGATATGGTGTAGATCTTAGTGTTTCTGAGCAACAAGCTTAAGGGGTCAAAGGGGCCAAAATTGCAAATTTTTGTTATTAGTGAAATCTTTATTTTTATCCGATATTTATAAGGAATTATAAGGGCTAATTTTTTATTCTCTTTAGTTTGTGTGCAGCTAATTACTGAGTCAAGCTCTTTATTGCGTCCTCATTCATTTTGAATTACACTTATTCAAATTTCAGTGTTCGACACGCTGAGGTCGTATCATGCTGCGCTCGGCGTAGCCCTTTATTCTATTTTTAAAAGAAAACATGTTACATTTTAAAATTCTTTCGACATTCTTCATTATAAATGATGAGGGTTAAAAACAAAATTACGGAACAGAATTGTCAACAACCGAAATCCAAAGGACAAATAGACAAAGTAGGTACAAAACCAAAGGAAAATTGTCAACCTAAACGGTCCTGACTTGGTACAGGTATTTCAAAAGAAATGGTGGGATAAACCGGTTTATGGCGCACCAAACCTACCCCTCTTAATAGTGTAGACCCTGCAGCATGTTGTGAAATTTCATTGAAACATCTGTTTCTAAAGAAAACTAGCATATAATCAAAAACAAATTAGGTGATGATTAATTACAGGTAAGAGAATAGTAAGACACCGTGTAAACTAGCCAAATGGGAAGTGTCCTGACGAGAACTCGTAAGAATTACTGAAGGAACTATAAATTATACTATCATTAACCTAAAATACCCCATATAAAATGTAAACAAGTAAACAAAGTGACCACCGTTACAAAAACAGAGTTGCGGCAGGAAAGGAAAATTTCGGTTATTTCAATACATCTATTTGTTAAAATCTCAATAGTCCGTGGGCTGGAAACACTTTCCGTGCACCCCCCCCCCCC
>MJUU01025691.1:23251-42802 GCA_002080025.1 Modiolus philippinarum | reverse complement strand
AAACAAAAACAACTGGATTTGTTCCTGGTGTCCTTCAGATATTAATTCCTATCCTCTTGTTGCTAAAACATTGACAAACCTCCAGGGAAAATACGTCATAGTACCTGCAGACAAAGCTTCTAACAATATTGTGTTTGTATGCAAGAAACACTATTTAGACTGTCTTGTTAAGGAGATGGGTATTGACACTTCATCTGGCAATCCTACTTATTCCCCAACTACATTATCAAGGGACGAAATAATCACAAATCACACTTCTGTGTCAGCATCATTCGGTATCAAAATTGATGAGAATAACAGTTATCTCCCTTATATTTACTGGGTGCCTAAGCTTCACAAAAATCCCTACAAACAGATTCATTGCAGGATCTGCCAGATGCACCACTAAGCCCCTATCCAAACTCCTTACCACTTTACTGACTGCAGTTAGAGATGGTCTAAAAAGCTACTGCGAAAAAGCCTATTCCACGAGCGGCGTGAATCAGATGTGAATTCTTAAAAATTCCAAAGATCTCCTTGAACAGCTTTCCTCAAACAGTCTCGCATACTGCAATAACATTCAAACTTTTGATTTTTCTACCCTTTATACAACTCTTCCCCATAATAAACTTAAAACAGTAATTTCCGATCTGATACATCAATGTTTCTGTACCAAAAACGGAGAACGAAGGCATTCCTATCTGGTAAAATAGAAAAAGGTAAAAACATATTTTGTAAAGAACCACACTGAGTCAAACAAGAAATACAGTGAAAATGACGTGATTAAGATGCTTGAATTTTTGATCGACATTTTTGTTGAATGTGGAGGACGTGTTTTTTAACAGACAATAGGGATTCCTATGGGAACAAATTGTGCGCCACTTTTAGCTGACCTTTTCCTTTTTTCGTATGAAGCAAAGTTTTTACAAGGGCTGATACAACAGAAACAAAAAACAACTAGCCCAGACTTTTAATTTCAGCTTCAGATATATAGACGATGTACTGTCTCTTAATAACCCAAGATTTAAAGAATATTTACATCGTATCTACCCCAATGAACTTGAAATTAAAGAGACAACCGATACACCCGATTCTGCTTCATACCCTGACCTTTTGTTATACATTGACGAACATGGACGTCTGAAAACTAGATTATATGACAAACGTGATGATTTTGACTTTCCAATGGTGAACTTTCCCTTTCTCTGCAGCAATATACCTGCATCCCCAGCATATGGAGTATATATTTCACAATTAATTCGTTTCTGTAGAGCATGCAGTACATACAGTGACTTTGTGGAAAGAGCAAAAGCACTGTCACAAAAACTGCTGAGTCAGGGATATGTTCAGGCTTTGTTACTTTCGTCCCTTCAGAAATTCTATGGCCGTCACCACGACATCATAGATATGAAATGTCAGTGTCACAAATAAAAACTGACATTTTCACCTAGATTCGCGTCTTCCCTGATTTGACATTACCGGCTTTGACTTTACCCTGGATTGACCCACTGACTGACGGGTGATGTGCACAGAGCAGGACATGCTAACCCTTCCGGGGCACCTGATGTCACTCTTGTTGTTGAGAGTTCACACTGTTAGTGCTTTAGTTTTTTGTGTTGTATATGTAATGCTCGTGTGTTTTGTGGGCATGTGGTGTCTTTGGTCTTCCGTCTTTTGGTGTTCTTGCTTTTGCATTGTCTCTGGACTTTGATTTGTGTAATCTTGTGCTTTGTTCCTTCGGTATTCTACTGCCGTTGTTTCCTATCCAGACAATGTAAAATTGCTTAAATGCACCTGCTTGGTGTTTTTGCCCTTTGGATTTTGGGTTTTGACAATTTTGTTAATACCGCCATGGACATGAAATAGCGTTCACCACTATATTTGGTGGCTAAAAGTTTACGAACATCACAACTGTGACTTCTGTGAACATTATTACACGGAAGCATGATTTTTGTAATGATCTAAACATGTTTTGAAAATGTTCATATCAAGGGAACAAATGTCACGGCTAAATAGCGATAGATCTTTTTAAATGGTGACAAATGCCGATTTCCACAGATACAAATAAGCAAAGAATCACAAAAACAGGTTATTGCAAAAAGTCCAAACTTTTATTTTCATATTTTTTTTTCAAATTCCCTTATTCTGACACTCAAACATGCAGTACATACATGTCCTGTTCTCCACGGGATCTTTTTGTTCCATTACGCTTTGACTATTTTATTTTCATGGAGGGCCGGGAATTTTTACCGTGCAGGGAATTATCTTTGACCCGCTTGATGGGCCGGATTATTTTTCCCATATACGCAATGTTACGAAATTTTCATGAACAATGCTTTTTTTCTAATGGATAGGTTGAGGGCCAGATTAGTTTTTTCAGCGAAGCCGGAAATCTTTCTCAAAAAATACTAAACCCCCTCCTCCTCAAATATCAAATAATCCTTGCTTCAGTGGTTAAAATTTGTGACTTTATACTGCTACTAGGCAATATAATATATTTTATCAAAATGAAAATATATTTTATCAAAATTTTCTAAAAATAAAAGATTCAGCATTAAAAAATTCTCCACTCTTCATTGTTCCGATTATTTATCATGTGGAGAAAAAATTAATAGACTTTTTCTGTTCCTTAGCAACATAAGAGTTGTTGCTAAACATTTATCTTGACAGATTTCAGTAGGAAAATAATTTACAACCTTTACCAATCGTTTGACATACAAATGTTATTGGTTTGGAATTGCCTATGATTGACATATACGAGCCGTACATGGTAACTATTGGCATATTTAAATGGTTGCTAGACAACAAAGGGCTTATGTCAAAAATGTCATATTCTAAATATTCTCAATATAAGGGCATTCATGACAAAATGGATGCGTTTTTCAATATTTAGCAAGTGAAATCCGCTCAAACCGCTGAATTTACTTTGAAGTAAGAGTTTTTGTTCTTTGTTGAAGGCCTCATGTTGACTTGAAGATGCAGAACAACAATGAAAGCGTTGTTCCATTTGCTTAATCTTACCATGTTTTATAGGGACTTTGTCCCATGTACATTCACTCCATATCCCTTTACCAAGATAAGAAATTATTAATTGCCCTTATTATTCCTACTGCTTTGCATGAGTTCCAGCAGTTTGCATATACATGTTACAAGTAGTTGATTTTTTTCATGCATAAAAATTCGATAATTGACTTTAGAAATAATTTTTACCAAAACCAAAATTCGAGCTGTCGTTGAAGAATGTATCAATTTCTGACTACACAGATCTCCATGATAAATCCCAATAGATTGCAGTAGTTTTTACATGTAGTGAGATTTTTCCATTGCATAATATGTTCACTAATTGATTTTTTGAAAAATTATACTATTTTGCTGAATGTGGCATGACATCCCGAGTTCCTATCGTTATCTATGTTTGTCTTTTGTCATTTTATTGTTTTTCTTGTGCAGTTCCCTGGTTGATTGTGACATGTGATTGTAATGTTCGGTCATTGTAAGTGTTTCCTGTTATCTTCCCTTCATTAATAATTGCACTAAAATATTCAGCTTCATTTAATATCAAAATTGTAATTTACCCATTTTCTTTAAGTTAAAGATTAGAATAATAATATGATAAAAGGCAGCATTCAGAAAATGACCAAAGTCGTAGGTTTCCTTGATAGATGCTACAAAACACTCATATGCGGCATCAAAATGACCCAGGAGACAGTTGCAATGTCCGAGTAAATTAAGCGCGCGAAAACGCTGCATTCCATTTTCAGCTTCATCAATGGCTATTTCAAGTTTTTGCAGAGACTCCATAGCCTGGCTTGATTTTCCACACTGCAACAAGGCATAAGTCTTCAAGAAAAAGGCCCCGAGGGTCCCGGGATATAGAAATAGGACCCATTCCGTGGTTGTGCGGGATTAATAAATACACAACCCATCTTTCGGATGGGATGTAAACTCAGGTCCACGTGTTGGAAGAAATGCCACGCTTCCTGCACGTTAAAGAACCCTTGTAGCAAGCTCTTTTTGGGGTGGTCCGTAGGTGATCGGCTACAAGGCTAAATTCCCCGCCCTTGACGATTTCACCCTACTTTTCCAGTGGCAGTCAGAATTTCCCGTCCAATGGCCATTTCCATATCCCAAAGTGATTATTTATCAACAAACTTGTTCTCGTCTTGATATAGCTGAAATATTGCTGAGTAGACGTTAAACAATATTCAATCAATCAATCAATCAAGAAAAAGGCGTATATCACGGGATGGATGACAATAAATCCATCATGCTCCCCTTGAACAAGTATGCATTCGAACTTGACTGGATATGGAACAAACAAATCGTCATACGCAGAAAATATAACATCAAATCCGACAGATGTATAAAGGTTTGTACCTTCTATTGGAAAAGGGCATGCAGTTTGATAGAACATCTCTTTAGATAAAATAATTCCTTGTTTCTTAGAACACCATCCTGTGTACATTAATGTTCGATCTTTGTTCAATGTCTCCATTAAAGACAACACCATGACTGCTGCGTCAGGTCTGTAAACACTGATATAAAATGTCGACAGATAAAGATATCCTGACATTGAATCAATATCTTTTCCTTTTAGAATGAAACTTTCGGCATCTCTCCGAAGCATTTCGAAATGATCAGCATTTTTCTGTTTCAGTGATTCGCATCTGAAGTTAACTCCGAGTCTTATAGCTAGAAATTTAATAACAAAGTCGAGGAAATCTTGATCTATATCGCTCACGTCATGGGCTTCCAAGTATTTCCATTCGCGACACAAGCTCTCAATGTCTGTCTCTACTTCACTGACAAAAACACTAAATACACATTTTGAGAATGAAAACTGTTCATTTTGAAAACGGTATTGCTGGAAGGATGCACCGAGAAAATCAAATTGTTTGCAAATCTGCAGAAATACACTCACGTCTTCTTTGCTGTCTTTCCAAGCTTTCTTCATATAATCTGTGTCTAGGACAGCAATGACCGATTGGGTTATATTTTTGGACATTTCTGTGATTTTGTCTTTAATCAATCTCGTTCCCTCTTTGTCAAGAAATCTGGAGTGCAAAAGATTTCGATTTCGGTGGAAGTAGTGCTGGAGTTGACCATGTTCTATAGAAGATAAAATAAACAGCAAACATTCTTTAACATGATGCAATAAGGTTTCCCTTGTCCAGTACAATACGTCATTCAATTCCGAATACCAAAATACTACTGTTTTCATATGATAGGAACTAAGCTGGTCTGGATACAGAGGTTCGAGTTCTTTCTTCACAATTCCTTTTAACAGAAAATACAACTGTATCTGAATATCACTGAAATTCCACACTAGCTCTCTTTCACACAATAGAAACGAAACACGCCATTCTATGTGTTCATTGCTAGATGTCTTATCTCCAACTGGTACAATATGACAATCGAGTGAGCGAACTTTTTTGATAAGATCCATACCGGGCCAGCTGTATTTCCTTGGTCTTGTTACCCATTCTTCTGTCTCTGCTGGCCAGTCATCTACTAAAAGCCCATGGGAAAAATCTACCTCTATTTCAGAACCAGACTTCCCAGCAACATAGCCATGAAAATCGACTTCAACGCATGTTTGTGCGGGGCCGTGTTTGTAATATGTGGGCAACTTCCGGGTTTTATCAGGTATTGTTTCCGGAATTGAAAGAAGAAATCTCGAAAATTTCTCACTGGACAAAACTAAATTTCCAGATTCATTCTTGTCCATCATTTCGTTAATGTCCTGTCCATTAATTGAAAATATATCGAAGTCGGTAGTTTGTATCTGAAGTGGAATAAGGGTCGTAAAACCAGGTCTACAGCTGCTGGACTCCATTTTAAAAATGTTACCTGTTTTTTCATCTTTTCGATCGTCGGCAGAATAAACGATTAAATCTGGAACAACCATCATCTTATCCATATCGCTTTCAATAGTAGACGTACCTTCAGCACTACTGCCGCCATGATACAGACGAAGTTTTTCCGACAAAGCAAAATATAAAGTGTCGACGCTATTGGTACGATTTCTGTGCATTTTTGAGACATTACTGCCGATTCCTGTATAAGTTAAATGTAAGTCTTTAGAAACGATTTCTGATACATCCTCCATTTTTTCACCTCTCACATGATCAGGTTTCCATTCAGAATGTTTAAAACGTCATTCATAATCCTGGAACTCCTATAGCAAATACTACTACAGCCAATCTCCAAGTTAAAATCTGTCAAAAGATAATTTACAATAAGTTTTAAAATTTCCCATTTTACAATATACACAGACGCTCTTTAATCAATTGGAACTATTTCTACGTGCACTCAAACACGTGCCCGAGATTACTGTTTCTACGTGCACTCAAACACGTGCCCGGGATTATGATGAAAAACCAATTTGTTTTGGACAGAGATGGACATACCAACATATATACTATGTGTTTCGACAACTTACCTCTTCAGTTCAGATCAAATCAGAATATTTGGAAATCCATATAATGAAATATGTGTAAAGCCAAAAATAAGCTAAGTACAGAGCTATGCAAGAGGGAAATACTCCACAAGTTTTGAACAAAATTTTATTAAATTTAGATAGTGCAAGTTTTCAAATAAAATCGGTTTTCGCACCCATCGAAGCACTGCCTTCTCAGTTGGTGAATACCCTCGGGGACTATCAGTCCACCAGCAGAGGAATTGGCCCAGTGGAAATAATTAACAAAATACCGAAGGCACTGATAATTCAGTTTCTGCATATGCGTATTTCGAACGACTCTAGTATCACGTTGTCGTATGAGATTTTAAAGTCTATGAAAACTGCAAGTTTCGGTTTTTGTCGTATACTTGCAGATTTCATACGGGGGTTTATGAGATTTTAAAGTTTGCGAAGTAAGACGGAAATATTTAAAAATATACTTTCTGTATTTGTTAGTAAATGATTATGGAAATAAAATGTTTATTCAACTGTTAAAAATATTAACATGACAAACCAATGATTATAAGCTGACGAGACAAGAAGGTGACGCGGTTAGTGGGTATCAATTAAGATTTGCAATATATTGATTTTCAATATTGCGACGCAACTTTATTTGACAAAAGGTGCGAAATGTATGCATTTTTAAACAACCAGTAGGCAGAAACACATCGTCAAGCCTGCATTTATGCATTTTTACTTGGGGGGGGGGGGGGTTCAGGGGCTTACCCTTTGTAGAAAAAAATTGAGTAAAACTCAACAAAGTGTGTGTAGTTTTTATGTGGGAGTAAAATAATTATTAGCTCTATGATTATTCACATTAATATTAAACGAATTACACATTTCTATGTTTTTCTATCTCATTGAAAGCCTATAACTTATATGGTTGTTACTGTTTTGAGGAATAACGATAGTACCAACCATCTAACAGAGAACCAAAATATTCATACTAAATCTGTACGCATAAGGTCAAAATAACATTTATACGACATAACCTGAGCACAGATAGCCATAAATGGTCATATATTATTACTCGCAACTATTTCCACAGCAATGAAGCTTGCAAGCATAAGGTCAGAATGAGTTTTCATGACCTAACCAACTAACAAGTAACAATGTATGGTCAGAATTCTTCATCAAAATTTTGCCATAGTTATGAAATTTGCAAACCTCATGTAAACTAACCCATATAACCATTGAGGGTCATTATTTTCCCTTGCAACTTTTATCACAGTCAAGACGTTTGGGCCATATTTTACATATTTCCAATGATTTGTTTGTTAAAATAACCAAATTATTTTTACTATTATTTTTCGGCCTATTTTTCTGGTACAAACGGTAATCAGGCTAAAGCCCTTTGATTAGGGAAACTCTGAATATGTTTCTATATGAAATGCAAACATTTTCTTCTTTTTTTTTTTTTTTTTTGAAGTTTACTTACTAACTTACTTATTTACTTACTTCATGATGAAATCACGACTGACAACCGTGATGTGCTTTCAGTCTCGCTAGAGTACAATCACTTTAATACATACATATATAATTTAATCTGAAAGAGAATTAAGACCAACAGTGCTTCTTGTGATTGAGAAAATTTAATGTTTCGCAAAATAATGTGAGATGTCACATCGCAATTTGAATAAAACAGAGGTTTCCCGCACATTTCCCATTTCCAGAACTTGCAATTATCACCAGGAAGTTAATAAGGCAAAAACTGGAACCGGAATTTGAGGTTTTCATAGACCTTAAAATCTCATACGACAACGCACCAATTACGTGTCATTACTTTTGATAAATAAAATGCATAACAGTTGAAGATATCACAGATTTGTTTATTAAACAGCTATACTGTATAATGACAGGCTTCTTATTGCTACTGTTTTAAATTACACATATGATCAAAAGCTGACATCAGATTTTAGAACACAGTCGGTATTTTAGAGCCTAGCTGGGGCCTATGACCGTCGACATTTATATTTCCAGAAATAGGTTCATTTAAGCATTAACAAATTGGTCCCGTTTTTCGTTTAAAATTCTCACCGGTTGAACCATTTAAATATTCAATAATACAAATACGGAAGCTACTGTAAATTTTGTTTCTTCATATGTGCATTCCGAAAATTTATTTCTTAGCAGTGTAGACAAAATCGAAATATTTGGAAATCCATATACCGCAACATGTGTAAAAGCCGACAGAGGACAAATAGGACCTAAATAGTAAAGCTAAAATCAGCTAAGGACAGAGTTTTCCGACAGTCAGATACTCCTTAGTGTTGAAAAAAATATTAAATTTAGATATTGCAAGTTTCCAAATAAAATAGATTTTTGGGCCAGCACCGAACTACTGGCTACTGGGTTGGTGAATACCCTCGGGGACTAACAGTCCACCAGCAGAGGCATCGGTCCAGTGGTAATAAATAATGAAATACTTAAGTTATTGTAAATTTTGTTTCTGCATATGCGCATTTCGACAACTTATGTCTTTTCAGTGCAGATAAAATCATTTGGAAATCCATATACCGAAACATGTGTAAAAGCTGACAGAGAAAATAGGACCCAAATAGTAAAACCAAAATCAGCTAAGGACAGAGCTTTGCGAGAGGGAGATACTCCTTAGTTTTGAACAAAATTTTGTTAAATTTATATATAGATATAACAAGTTTCAAAATAAAATCAGTTTTCGATCCAGCACACAAGTATAAGCTACTGGGTTGGTGAATACCCTCGTAGACTTAATAATCCATCAGCAGAGGCTTCGGCCAAGTGGTGATTATTAACAAAATACCGAAGTTATTGTAAGGGAGAAAACTCAAAATGGTTCATTTTAATGTTCACACATTATGTCCTAAAAATCCGTCAACAGACAACGATTTTTCCCTTTACACTTCATTGCCTATCTATTACTCTTTATGATTTATGTAACCATACACATATAGGGCGTTTCTATAAATAACTGTCTCCCAAAGTGACAGGGTGATTCAAGACGGAGATGCTCAACAACTCCGTCAAATTTCATCGCTGTGCCTCTTTCAATTTCGACACCGCAAGAAGGAACAAAAAGAAAATTCTCTGATTAGATTTCCCATAGGGAAATACCTTTAAATATTTCGGATATTCTACAAACATGTAAGATTACGATTACTTTTGTTATACATGTACACACACACACACAGTCATTTAACCGATATATGTTAAATATGTGATTGTGTTTTTATCATATCAATTAACTTTTCAAACAAAACACGGTTTATAACTTGAAAAAATATAATGAAAAACCTTTTAACAAAACATTAACATCAATATAAATCAACAGAAAGTATGTGTACTTCATACCTGATTGCATTTGCTGTATTGAATCGTTCATTATCTTTGTGCGTGATAAACGTATTTTTAGATATAATCATAGGGAATACTAGGCTTTAATATAACTTAATGACTTGATACATACCGTTTGATTCGTAACAGTAGATGTTGACCAGGAGGCAATGGATTCATTAGATGATGAGGTGGCGGATTGTCCAGTGCCGTACACTGACATGAAGCCTTTAATCAGTAAATACATCCAAAAGATATGGCAAGACAGATGGGACTTGCAAATAAACAATAAATTGCACGGAATACAATCAGAGGTTGGTAAACTCGTTAGTTCTTCTGGAAAAAATCGGAAGGACAAGGTGTCGAATAGGGCATACACGAAATCTTAAATGGTGAAGACCGACCTGAGTGTATTCCGTGTAATTGTGCTTACACAATCAATCATGTTTTACTTGACTGTGTCGATGTTGCTGACATACGTCGCACATTTTATACATCTGATTCTCATAAAGAATTATTTACAAACGTCGCTGGCGAAATTTTTTTTAAACTGTTAATATGTACAGTGTCTAGTAGAATATAAATTTGTATTATCCAATTTTTAAATTTCATCAAATCTGATCTATTTATCTTAAATTGTTAATCGTACAATTTTATCTTTTAGAGATTGTTTTATCTGTACATAGCCATACGTTTTAAATGACTATTTTAGTTATATATTCATGATATTATGAACAGTTCACGCCATGATATAGCTGGAATATTGCTGAAGTTTAAACAACAATCAATCAATCATAACAGTAGATTTTCCATTTTCAGCTTTTAAGTCCATACACTTTTTATACTACTTTTCTCTCAAATGCAGTCTTAATATTGTGACACAAAAGTCAACCCATCGACTTCAAATTTATGGTCAAAGAAAGGGGCTAAAGGATATTCATTTGACCCTGTTCTCACTTGTTCATACGCCAGCGATTTGTATAAGAAAAGACGGATATCATCTCTCACACTAGTATTTCGTGTACACAAGGTCTAAAACTTGTCTACCTCGTGTGCTCACATCAGTTAATCGTGCGCACGAGTTAAATTAAATAATATTAACAATATAAAATATATAATGAGTATTATAAAACGTCTTTCCCTGTCCCTTTCTTCGAATTATTACAATTATTATTATCATTCCGTTAAGCCTCTGTACGAAACCCTTTCATCTATTACATGTATGCCAGGGTTAAATTGTGTGAATTTTAGATAGATTTATAATTAAGTGTTTTTTCCCAAAATTCTATATTAATTATTTGAATTCTTGGATGGATTATAATTATTTGATTTATTAGTTTATGTTTGAACAGATATTCTATGGATAAAAGACATTTAGTCAAATTGTGTTGACATTGAGTAACAATGATTATTTGTGACATAATCTAAATTCCTTTTAGCAGTTAACATCTATTTAGCTATTTGCCAATCCTAAAATTGAATCTTAATTATTAATTGACTTTTACCTGTCAACACCTGTGAGATATTTGACTTTAATTGTTAAATTCTTGTTATATACTTTGTTAAAATTGTTGTTGATCAGATTGTGTTTGGAAGTCACAGAGTTAGTGACACATGTCCAAAATTAAGGAAATAAAATATTGTAACTGGAATTCATCTTTAGTGATATTGCCAGTCAATCTGTGGAATACAAGAAATACTACATTCCCCTATTAGTGACCAAAGTATCCCGGTCACAGATTGGTGGAGACCCGGCTCGATCCCAATCATGGTACATTGTAGCTAAGTGAGTTAAGGTTCCCTATGCAGATAATTCAGTGTTAGAATAAGATGACACAAAAATGGAGTATTTATTTCCACCACAATGGATGCCATGGAACAATTTTCGAAGTGTCATACCGAAATGTGGACGATGTGGAAATATACATCCTTTTAAAATGTGTTATTCTGTGAACAGGACCTGCTATAAATGTAATAGAAAGGGACATTATGCCCGCGTTTGCTACACAAATGTGAATAGAAGAACAATCGTTACATGCATAAAACCATAATCGAGGAAATCCAAGGGGCAACTGAAGAGAGATAAATATCGAATGGGTAAATATATACACAATAAGAACATGTGCAAAGAACTACCCTTTTCCGGAATGAGGGACAAACATTTCAGAAATTGTTTAGATACAAATTATGCAATAAGACAGAACCAAAGACTTAAGGATTCTAAAAAGAAACAACATCAGGATATATGTCCATTTCGATATCTGTGCATTTCAAATAAAAAACTGTCAAAGTCAGACAGATATGAAAATATTAAATTTAAATTCAAAACTTTTGGAAATGGAATTGGAATGTGCTAATTTGTTAAAATTATTACAAGACTATAAGTCTGATATGGATGAACAATACCTGATGATAAACAGGCTTATAGATGAAAAAAAGGTTGGTCGGAGTAGTGGAAGACATGCATAAGAAAAATGAACAACATGCCGATGATCAGGAAATTAAGGATTACCAAAAACAAAATCAAGGAGAGGATTAGGTTTGTGCAAATTTAATTCAGACGCCATTTGAAAATGTGAATTATTTAGTTAAAAAACAAAACTCGAAACAAACCTGAGAAAAAAATTCTCGGAAATCGTATCACAACAAATCATGAGGACATGATTTAGATGGACAGGGAGGATAATATTACAGGGTTAAATTGTGTGAATTTTAGATAGATTTATTATTAAGTGCTTTTCCCCAAAATTCTATATTAATTATTTGAATTCTTGGATGGATTATAATTATTTGATTTATTAGTTTATGTTTTACAGATATTCTATGGATAAAAGACATTTTGTCAAATTGTGTTGACATTGAGTAACAATGATTATTTGTGACGTAATCTAAATTCCGTTCAGCAGTTAACATCTTTTTAGCTGTAAGCTAATCCTTAAATTGAATCTTAATTATTAATTGACTTTTACCTGTCAACACCTGTGAGATATTTGACTTTAATTGTTTAATTCTTGTTATATACTTTTTTGAAAATTGTTGTTGATCAGATTGTGTTTAGAAGTCAAAGAGTTAGTGACACATGTCCAAAATATAGCGATATTGCCAGTCAATCTGTGGAATACAAGAAATACTACATTCCCCAATTAGTATTAGTAACCAAAGTATTCCGGTCACGCATGTATTATTATGAAACATTGCATAGTAAATGGAAGTTGGTAATTCTCTTTCAAATTTAGGGTACGGATGAAAGTTTTTAAGCAACGGAATAGAGGTTCCCGAACACTCAGAAACTAGCTGATATCAAAAATCTGAGGTGGAAAAATGTTATATTCCTCGGGGCGATTGGTTTTGCCAAAAACGTGAGCCGCGACCCCGGTTACGTCTTTTTGACCCTTAAGCCGATTTCTCAGAGTAATTGTATTGCTACCAAATTTATCTTACAAGGAGCTTTCATGGTCCTGATTACAAATCTGGGGTTATAAAATTTTCAAAATGGCCGCCATTCACTTGGCGTCCGTGCGTCCGTCTTAAACTTTTTTTCAAAACCTCCTCTGAAACCACTTGGCCAATTTGAACTAAATTTGACCTGGTTCATCAACAGGGTATGTAGTTACTAAAAATGGAACATAGGGCGAAATTGCAGTTTTTGGCAGATAACTCAAACATAGTTGCAGATACCAATAATCTGCCTGCGTAAATATGATCTAACAACACTGCAATTTTGAAGAAAACCCGATGACCCATTTTAGAGTTTTTGTCCTTTTTCATATAATTTTCAAAGTTTTATTATTTTTTTCTATGAAAAAAGCTTTAACAGATAGAGGTTAAGTTTAAATTACAAAACTGTTCAGCATATCAAGATCTACCTCCATGCCAATTTTGAAGAAAATCTAATTACCCATGAAGGAGTTATTGCCCTGTATTAGTCAAATTTTTCGTGATTATATATATCGTCTGGTATTCCCAAAACAGTTCAAGATACAGGTTAAGTTTAATTGCATAAATGTTTATCACATTACGATCTATCAACATGCCAATTTTGAAAAAATCGTAATACCCCTGTAGGAGTTGGCCCTTTATTGGTCAAATTTTTCGTTATTTATCTATTTCGTCTCGTATTCTATAAGCAGTTTGAGATAGAGGTTAAGTTTAAATTGCTTAAATGTACAGCATATTAAAATATATCCACAGGTCTATTTTAAGTTAAATGTATATATACCGTCAAAGGGGTTTTTGCCCTATAATAGTCCAATTTTTCGTTATTTTATATATTTTGTCTCGTATTTCAAAAACAGTTTGATTTGGAAGTTAAGTTATACCTGCCTAAATGTTCAGCATTTCAAAAACAGTTCGAGATAGAGATTAAGTTTAAATTGCCTAAATGTTCTGCATATTAAGATCTACCCACACGTCTATTTTGAGTAAAACGTAAATATCCTTATTGGAGTTGTTGCCCTTTAGTGGTCAAATTTTTCGTTATTTTATATAGTTTGTCTTGTATTTCAAAAAACAGTTTGAGATAAGGGTGAAGTTTGATTGCAGAAATGTTCAGCATATCAAGATCTACTTACCAATTTTGAAGACTATATAGTTTGTCTTGTATTTCAAAAAAAAGTTTGAGATAAGGGTGAAGTTTGATTGCAGAAATGTTCAGCATTTCAAGATCTACTTACCTATTTTGAAGAAAATTTTAAAATTTTAAGTTATTGCCCTTTATTGCTCAAATGTTTCGTAATTTTATGTATTTCTATTTATATATCAAAACGGTTTTAGATAGAGTTTAAGTTCAAATCGCAAAAATGTCAGTATATCAAGATCTACCTCCATGCCAATTTTGAAGAAAATCTTAAAACCCATGTATGAGTTATTGCCCTTTATTAGTCAAATATTTCGTGATTTTATACATTTTGTCTCGTATTTCAAAAACATTTGAGATAAAGGTTAAGTTCAAATTGCCGAAATATTCAGCATATTAAAATCTACCCACAGGTTTATTTTGAGTAAAATGTAAATACCTTTATAGGAGTTATTGGCCTTTAACGGTAAATTTTTTTATGATTTACTTATTTCGTCTCGTATTCTATAAACAGTTTGAGATAGAGTTTAGTTTAAATTTCCTTAATGTTCAGCATTTCAAAAACAGTTTAAGATCGAGGTTATGTCTAAATTTTCAGCATATTAAGATCTACCTACACGTCTATTTTGAGTAAAATGTAAATACCCTTTTACGAGTTATTACCCTTCAGTGGTCAATTTTTCCTTAATTTCATATATTTCGTCTTGTATTTCAAAAACAGTTTGAGATAGGGGTTAAGTTTGATTGCGGAAATGTTCAGCATTTCAAGATCTACCCACATGTCTATATTGAAGATTGATTGATTGAATATTGTTTAACGTCTACTCAGCAATATTTCAGCTATATCAAGACGAGAACAAGTTTGTTGATAAATAATCACCTTGGGGTATGGAAATGGCCATGGGACGGGAAATTCTGACTGCCACTGGAAAAGTAGGGTGAAATCGTCAAGGACGGGGAATTTAGCCTTGTAGCCGATCACNTACGGACCACCCCAAAGAGAGCTTGCTACAAGGGTTCTTTAACGTGCAGGAAGCGTGGCATTTCTTCCAACACGTGGACCTGAGTTTACATCCCATCCGAAAGATGGGTTGTGTATTTATTAATCCCGCACAACCACGGAATGGGTCCTATTTCTATATCCCGGGACCCTCGGGGTCAGCCTCCGTTTAGGAGGGGTCACACCCCGCAAGCCGGAGATACTGGGTCCTATTTCTATATCCCGGGGTTCCCTCGGGGTCCTCTGTTAGGATGGCTCATACTCCAAGCTCAGAGGATGCTGCGGGCCTATTCTTCAGCCGGGACCGCGCACGGCGGCTATATTGAAGAAAAAGTCAATACCGCTGTAGGAGTTATTGCCCTTTATAAGTTTATTTTTTCGTAATTTTATGTGTTTCGTCTTATATATCAAAAACAGTTTGATTGATTGATTGATATGGGATTAAACGTCACTTTCAGCAGTATTTCAGCTATTCATGATCTTCAATATTAGTGGTGGAGGAAGCCGGAGATAAAACCACCGACCTTAGGCAGGTAACTGACACACCTAATCACTTACGATTACCTAATCACTTACGATTGTAAGTCGAGTGCACCCTTCTTTGTAATGTACAAAGTGGGGCGCAGTGGTTATAGACTACAGTGGTTGTAGAAGTAGTAGAACTACCTCAACCACTCGGCCACACAGCCCCTAAAAAGTTTGAAAGACAGGCTTAGTTTAAATTGCAAAAAAATTACAGCATATCATGATCTACTCCCATGCCAATTTTGAAGAAAATCTATATACTTAAGTAGGTGTTATTGGTAATAACGTAATTTTATATCTTTCCTCTTATATGTCAATACAGTTCGAGATAGAGGTTAAGTTTAAATTGCAAAAGTGTTCAGCATATCAAGATCTACCTTAACGCTAATTTTCAAGAAAATCTTCATACCCATGTAGGATTTATTGCCCTTTATTAGTCAAATTTTTCGTGATTTAATACAATTGTTTATCAAAACAGTCCCGCCGTGCGCGGTCCCGGCTGAAGAATAGGCCCGCAGCATCCTCTGAGCTTGGAGTATGAGCTATCCTAACAGAGGACCCCGAGGGAACCCCGGGATATAGAAATAGGACCCAGTATCTCCGGCTTGCGGGGTGTGACCCCTCCTAAACGGAGGCTGACCCCGAGGGTCCCGGGATATAGAAATAGGACCCATTCCGTGGTTGTGCGGGATTAATAAATACACAACCAATCTTTCGGATGGGATGTAAACTCAGGTCCACGTGTTGGAAGAAATGCCACTCTTCCTGCACGTTAAAGAACCCTTGTAGCAAGCTCTTTTTGGGGTGGTCCGTAGGTGATCGGCTACAAGGCTAAATTCCCCGCATTTGACGATTTCACCCTACTTTTCCAGTGTCAGTCAGAATTTCCCGTCCCATGGCCATTTCCATACCCCAAAGTGATTATTTATCAACAAACTTGTTCTCGTCTTGATATAGCTGAAATATTGCTGAGTAGACGTTAAACAATATTCAATCAATCAATCAATCAAAAACAGTCGAGATAAAGGTTACGTTTAAATTGCCTGAATGTTCAGCATATCAAAATTTACCCAGACGTCTATTTTGAGTAAAATGTAAATACACTTATGGGAGTTATTGCCCTTAAATGGCCAACTTTTTCGTGATTTTATATATCTCGTCTTGTATTTCAAAAACAGTTTGAGATGGATGTAAAGTTTAAATTTCCTTAATTTTCAGCATTTCAAAACAGTTTGGGATAGAGGTTTAGTTTAAATTGCCTAAATGTGTAGCTTTGAGTAAAATGTAAATACCCTTTTAAGAGTTATTGCCCTTTAGTGGTCAAATTTTTCGTTATTTTATATATTTCGTTTTGTATTTCAAAAACAGATGAGATAGGGGTAAAGTTTGATTGCAAAAATGTTCAGCATATCAAGATATACCCACATGCTTATTTTGAAGAAAATTTTAATACCGTTGTAGGAGTTATTGCCCTTTATTGGTCCAACTTTTCGTAATTTTATGTATTTCGTCTTGTATATCAAAAACAGTTTGAGATACAGGTTAAGTTTAAACTGCAAAAAAATTCGGTATATCAAGATCTACTTTTGCAAAAAATTATATACCTAAGTAGGCGTTATTGCACTTTCCTAGTCAATTTTTTTTGTAATTTCATATATTTCCTCTTATATATCAAAAACAGTTTGAGATAGAAGTTAAGTTGCAAAAATGTTCAGTACATTGTATGTCAAAGTCTACCTCAATGCCAATGTCGAAGAAAATCTTAATACCCTTATGTAGGAGTAATTCCCCTTAAAAGTCCAATTTTTCGTGATTTTATATATTTAGTCTTGTATTTCAAAAACAGTTTGTGACAGACGTTAAGTTTAAACTGCCCAAATGTTCAACATATTGAAATCTACCAACAGGTCTATTTTAAGTAAAATTTATATACCCTTATAGGAGTTATTGCCCTTTAATGGTAAAATTTCTCGTTATTTTATATATTTCGACTCGTATTTCAAAAACAGTTGAAGATAGAGGTTATGTTTAAATTCACTTAATGTTTAGCATTTCAAAACAGTTTGAGATAGTGGTTTATTTTAAGTTGCCTAAATGTTCAGCATATTAAGATCTACCCACACGTCTATTATGAGTAAAATGTAAATACCCTTATAAGAGTTATTGCCCTTCAGTGGTCAAATTTATCGTTATTTTATATATTTAGTCATGTATTTCAAAAAAAGTTCGAGGCAGGGGTTAGTTTGATTGCAGAAATGTTCAGCATATCAAGATTTCCCCACATGCCTTGTTTGAAGAAAATTTAAATACCGCTGTAGGAGTAATTGCCCATTTGTGCAAATTTTTCGTAATTTTATGTATTTCGTATTTTATGCATTATGTATTTTTATGCTTGCCTCTTATTTTCATTGTTTTTCTGGTGCAGTTTGCTCGTAAATTGTGGCATGTAATTGTCGTTCTTTGCCATTGTAGGTGTTTGCTGTTATCCTGTTTTTTGTAATTCGTTTTATATATCAAAAACAGTTTGAGATACATTTATTGATTAATTAGTTAGAGTTTAACGTCCAATGAGCAATATTTCAGCTATATCAGGACGAGAACAAGTTAATCAATTCAAAAAATTGAAAGTGTCAGAAGAAAGAAATAAAGGTGGAAGGGACAACCTGGGCAACGACTTTTGACTGCCACTGGAAAATTGGAGAAATGGGTAGGGGCAGGAAATTTAGCCTTCCATACGACACCCAGTGCGTCTGCTCTCTTTAGAGAAATATAGAAGGGGNCTTTATACTGCATGGAGCGTGGCGTTTCTCCACACAGTTTGGCTACAATGGTTCGCGGTCAGGCTTTCCGTATTATGACCTGACTACCCCGCATAGACAGGGCATTCCCCTATCCACCACCTGGGGACGCGCCCTGTAGCTCTGTAGCCGAAGCCCCTGAAAACCGATTCAGGTGCCGGGTTTGAGATACAGGTTAAGTCTGAATTGCAAAAATGTTCAGCATATTAAGATCAACCTCCATGGCAATGTTGAAGAAAATCTTTATGCCCATGTAGGAGTTATTGCCCTTTTCGTCAAATTATTCGTGATTTTATATATTTCGTCTCCTCGTATTTCAAAAATAGTTTGAGATAGAGGTAACGTTTAAATTGCCTAAATGTTCAGCATATTAAGATCTACCCACAAGTCTATTTTGAGTAAAATGTAAATACCCTTCAAGGAGTTATTACCCTTTAATGGTCAAACTTTCGTTATTTTATGTATTTCGTCTTGTATTTCAAAACAGTTTAAGATAGGGGTAAAGTTTAAAATAATAAATGTTCAGCATATTAAGATCTACTCACATGCCTATTTTAAAGAAAATCTGGAAACTGATGTATGAGTTATTGCCCTTTATTGGTTATTTTTTTCTTAATTTTATGTATTTCGCCGATATATCAAAACCGCCGTGCGCGGTCCCGGCTTATGAATAGGCCAGCAGCATCCTCTGAGCTTGGAGTATGAGTCTTCCTTACAGAGGACCCCGAGGGAATCCCGGGATATAGAAATAGGACCTAGTATCTCCGGCTTGCGGGGTTAAACCCGAGGGTCCCGGGATATAGAAATATGACCCATTCCGTGGTTGTGCGGGACTAATAAATACACAACCCATCTTTCGGATGGGATGTAAACTCAGGTCCACGTGTTGGAAGAAATGCCA
>MJUU01025691.1:497-11148 GCA_002080025.1 Modiolus philippinarum | reverse complement strand
GGGGGGTTATTCCAGCCCATGGACTATATATCTTTCACCTATCCCGAGCGATCATTTAATCTCATTTATTCCCGTTTACCGGTAACAAGAAGATTAAAATCTGTCATAATAATAATGGATTCAATTAATTTTAAAAGTAGCATGTAAGTAAATAACAATATTGGCGTTGGAGGGATGGGTTCAATACAAAAAGGGTGTAAGTGCAAAGATATTAGGTGAATTTAATTTTTGTTTTATCCCTTTGTCATTCACTTTAACTGTTTATATTTTTGAAAAGTCGATTAACAAAATACCGTTCAATTAAGTTCAAGATTTTAAATCGATTTCCGCATGACTTCATCCCTTAGGGCAGTCTGTCGTCTGTTCTATAGGTGGCCACTGCCATTTAAACGCTCTTTCTTTTTGATTATTTGCGTCTATACTTTCGATAGGAAACATGGTGTGTGGAAGACAGGAACGTTTGATGATTGCGAAAACCTATATGTGAGTTCCCATAGGAGAAGCACGATTATTTTTTCACCTTTTTGCAAAAAATACTTTCATCAATTTCTATATCTGGGAAAAATCTCGATATCAAACACGTATTATCGTAGCGGTCCAGCTTGGCACGTGTGTTTGTATTCGATTCCGGCACTATGGCTGATGTAAGAAGTGACAACACAACTGAACAACACAGATTTCATATGTCATTGGAAGAAAAAATATTGACTTCAATGACCTTCGCGCAAAGATAACGTATTTCGAAAAAAGATACCGTAGTATATGTATGCAAGACTAAATGTTATAAATATTTCTTTAATTTCATCCTCGTCTAGTTCCATCCAGTCCTTTCAAACATCTTTTTTTCCGAGTTCAGTAACAGGGGAGATGAGGGTGTCAACTCTGACGACTTTGAAAAAAAAACTTTCTCTGGACAATAACGGTCTGTCAAAGTGTGTCTGAAAATATCTATACTTCATTAAATAACATCTCATTTGACACATGCTAAGCATACAATTATTGATATCTGTCATCAAAAATAATGAATAAGAATTTCAATTTCCTGCAGATCCTGCAGTATATCATGTTACACCTTCCATAAAATTACAAAAACAGGAAAACAGCAAACACCTACAATGGCCAGGAACTACAATCACATGCCACAATTTACAAGCATTACTTTTATCCCCGAGGGAACCCCGGGGTATAGAAATAGGACCTAGTATCTCCGGCTTGCGGGTTATGACCCCCTCCTAAAAGGGGCTGACCCCGAGGGTTCCCCCGGGATATAGAAATAGGACCCAGTCCGTATTTGTGCGGGATGAATGAATAAACAACCCATCTTTCGGATGGGATGTAAACCCAGGTCCACGTTTTCGAAGAAATCCCACGCTTCTGCACGTTAAAGAACCTTTGTAGCAAGCTCAATAAAGTGTGATTAAAAGCTCATTCAAATTTACACCTTCCATAAGTATGTTTGACCTTTACAAAGTAAATCAAAAACTCCATTTCTTGCAAATTTTCGGCCAGATTTTCATTATTCCTGACACCTGAATCGGAATTCAGGGGCTTGGGCTACGGGTGCGTCCCTAGTTGTTGGATAGGGGAATTCCCTGTCAATGCGAGATAGTCAGATTAAATACGGAAAGCCTGAACGCAAACCATTGTAGCCAAACTGTGGAGGAATGCCACGCTCCATGCAGTAGTAAAAAACCTTATATATTGTTTAAAGAGCGCAGAGTCACTTGGACTCGTATAGAAGACTAAATTGCCTGCCCCTACCCATTTCTCCCCCTTTTCCAGGGGCAATCAAAACTCGTTGAACCGGTTGTCCCTTCCTCCATTATATCTTTCTTCAATTACTTTTATCCCCGAGGGAACCCCGGGGTATAGAAATAGGACCTAGTATCTCCGGCTTGCGGGGTATGACCCCCTCCTAAAAGGGGCTGACCCCGAGGGTTCCCCCGGGATATAGAAATAGGACCAGTCCGTGTTTGTGCGGGATGAATGAATAAACAACCCATCTTTCGGATGGGATGTAAACCCAGGTCCACGTTTTCGAAGAAATCCCACGCTTCTGCACGTTAAAGAACCTTTGTAGCAAGCTCAATAAAGTGTGATTAAAAGCTCATTCAATTAAGAAATAATTCAAGGGAGCTTGAATATATACTGATTTTCCCACGGGTTGGCCCTTTATGTCGATATTTTACTCTGAATGTCGGGGGTTTAGGGGTTGGTGGTAAAATATCAACATCAAAGGCCAACATATGTTTAAAACCGATGTTTTTACACCAGTCAACAAATAAATGCCACGCACCATGTAGTATAAGGACCCAATTTTATATTCTCTAAGAAGAGCAGACATCCTAGGTGTCGTAAAGAAGGCTTAAATTCCTCCTCCTGCCCATTTCTCCCCTTTTCCAGTGGCAATTGTTGCATAGATTGTACCTTCCACCTATATGTCTTTCTTCTTTTACTTACAATTTAATTATGTAGTCCTAATATAGCATCCCCGAGGGAACCCCGGGGTATAGAAATAGGACCTAGTATCTCCGGTTTGCGGGGTATGACCCCTCCTATACTGGGCTGACCCCGAGGGAACCCCGGGATATAGAAATAGGACTCATTCCGTGGTTGTGCGGGATTAAAAAAATCACAACCCATCTTTCGGATGGGATGTAAACTCAGGTCCACGTGTTGGAAGAAACGCCACGCTTCCTTGCACGTTAAAGAACCCTTGTAGCAAGCTCTTTTTGAGTGGTCCGTAGGTGATCGGCTACAAGGCTAAAATCGATGCCAATTTCAACTTCATCCCCCTTCCAGTGGCAGTCATAATTTCCCGTCCCATGACCCTTTCTATACCCTAAAGTGATTATTTATTCACAAACGTGTTCTCGTCTTGATATATCTGAGATATTGCTCAGGAGACGTTAAACAATATTCAATCAATCCTAATACAGCTGAAATGTTGCTCACTGGTCGTTAAAGTCTATCTAATCAATTAGTCAATCTTTAACATTATTTCAGGAAGAATCCTAGGTACAAATATGTTCATATTGCATGAAAAATATCAATTATTGGTTGTTCATCGAAACAAGAATTTATTTTGAAGCATAATGTGATAGGTATCAAAACATTTAATACTTAGCGGCATAAAATTTCAGAAGGATTCCATTACATTAAAAACTAAAACCATTACAAAATTAAAATTTTCGGCATTCCTCCGTCCGACTCCTCTTGTTTCGGGTAATTTGAAACACAACAAAAAGGGAATTACTCAAGACATAACATAAGATTACCTGGGTTGGAATAGCAAGACACATTGATTTAAAATGTACGTTGCATTATCTATTGTCAACATGTTGATTAAAGAATTACATTTTTATATTAAAATTATAATAAGTGATGGGTGCATATGAAAATTACAGTCTTTGAAATGTTGTTTTTATGAGAGAAAAAAATTAAATGAAAGAGTATATGACCCTGAAAAAGAAAATGTAGTGAACCCAGGAAACAAAAACAATTTACTTAGTGTGCATAATCTTAAAGGGTAATGTCATATGTGCAGTTGCCATTTAAGCTTTGTTTTTTTACAGTGCTTCATTTTTTGAAATTATGGATTTCCTTTATTTGGGTTCTAGTGCTGCTGATGAGGAATAAATTTCCGAAATGGCCATACAGCTCATTAAAATTAGTGCAGTTGGAGTTAACATATGTGTTATGGTCTCATGTTCATTTACTCCATATCCTTTCGTAAAATTCTTGATTCAGTGGACCTTCTTTAACTTGAAATTGTTGATATTTGTAATACCATATCTTGAACACGCAATTTGTTTCTTCATATGAAAAAAAAAGATTTATGTTATTATGATAATACTGTAGTATTATTGGTTCTCGATTTTCTCCCTTACAACCTCTTTGTAATTAATTAGAGAACCATCCTTCAACAATATCTTGTGTAAGACGTTTGGGAATGATGTATGGCTTTGGAGGATACTTTTCTTTAAATTGAGCACAGCATACATGTTTGATTAATAACTCAATACCGACGATACTGTAAATCAATAAGTAAATATCCCAAGAAATATTTGTGCCAGTGATTTCACATGGGAAGGATGTATTAGTTTTTAGGCTTACGCACCTGTAAAAAACGACATATCTTTTTCAACTAGTTCACCTATTCGTGGATCGTTCTCAACTTTAATTGTGTTTTCATCATCTCAAATCTAAAATATTATGGAACAAACTGTGAATCATGTCTGTGTTGATTTTTTTGCCTCATTTTTATTTTCATGCCTATCCAACCCGATGTGTAAACAGCAGGAATGACTCTCATTTTTGCAAAATTGTAATACTGTCAGCGTTTATCTTGCGGAGACAGGTCTTTGCAAGCCTTTAGTGAGCCCATCAAATTTCTTTCCCTTCAAGTCGAACAACACGCTCATGGTATTCTTTATGTCTACTAGAATGCAAGTTGTTCCTCAGTTTCTTTATCACAAATGATTACAACAACGTCCCAGAATGCATTACTCGCTTGCATCACAGTGAAAGTTTTTACTGCAAGGTAATCACATAGATATGAAAATTAACTGAACAAGCTTTTGAAACAAAAGAAAAATATTGCTTGCATTGTGGACGTCCTCTAAAACAGAATCAATATCTGTGAAATCTACTTAATTTTCTTCAGACCAAACAAGTTGTTCTTTATTTTTCATTTCATTAAATATAAGCCTTGACACTCTAATATTTTTTTTCTACACTCTAATATTTTTTTTCTAGTTTTCTCTATTTTGTTTGTCATTTTCCATAGGTTCTCGTAATACCGGGTAGTATTTTGCTTTTCAGATCTCCCTTACTTGTGTAACAAACTTGTTGATGTGAGATTTAAAAATCATGTCCTCATCTATGGTTTAGAGTGATTAACCAAGCAAAACTTTATAACCTCTAGATGCCATCTCATTTGTTTTGTCGCTTCCTTTGCTGAGTTGAGATTTCATATAATTAATTAAAACGGATATTCATAAAAATATTTTTTCACATTTTTACATTAACATTGATCTGATAGGCACATTTTGGGTAATATGCGGATTGTTTATTTGTATTACAAGATCTGACAGTGTATCAGCAGTTGCAGCATCACGTTGATTACAGCAGCAAGTTGGGCTTTTAACTTTTTTAATAAGTAAGCATTACATGCATATGTTTTTTATCATTGCTCAACAATTATTCAGCACTTTTAATTTTCTTTCTTTCTTCTTCTCTTACCAAACTGTTTTTGTATATTTCTATGCTTAACATTCTTCAGAAATACTTTAGTACTTATTTCAAAACGTGGGCTTAAATGAAAGCTTATAGATAGTTCTATAAGAAGAAATAAGATATTGACATTCCGAGTGAGGGCCCTTCCGGTTGGCATGCCCTTAATGGCCGGAAATCCAAAATTTTCAATTTTTGCCATTTTTTCATATTTTAACCCTGAGAATGTTTTAATTGTAGAAAGGAATGTTTTCTCTGCACTTTAAGGTAGATCGACACTAATACACGGTGCATTAACGAAACAGGACTCAGATGCGGAATTGACTTGATTTTCAAGCCGGAATATTTCTTATTTGGCCTTTTCATTTTGACGTCATAATAGATCAGCATACACTTTCCCGCAAATTAGCTCCCTTTCCCGTAAATATTGTGTTTTTCGTTAACTATACAAAATAACTCTTAATCAAACGGTGACATAGATTTTTCAGCTCAACATATAGCTGAATTATATATCTCTGAAATATCAAAAATTAAAAAAAAATCTTTCTGATATTGAATTCATTTGAAAGCTAAATAATAAGCATGTTGTCACATTTCCCTTTATATTCTTGAAAATATATACTCAGCACTTAAGTTGTAGCTTTATCGCAATCAAATAAGTTCATGATCTGTTCCGATTCACTTTCGTGGCTATTGGCAATTGAAAATGAAAAACAAAAGGCTTAATTATTTTGAAAACAGCTGAATTTTACAAGTCTCTTGTAGTGAGGCCTGAATGTATTCCATGCAATTGTCCTTCTACGATCAAACAGGTTTTAATTGAATGTGTAGATGTTGCAGATATCAGGCATGATTTTTATTCTGTTGACCCGGCACCTGAATAGGTTTTCAGGGGCTTTGGCTACAGAGCTGCCGGGCGCGTCCCCAGGTGGTGGATAGGGGAATGCCCTGTCTTTGCGGGGTAGTCAGGTCATAATACGGAAAGCCTGACCGCGAACCATTGTAGCCAAACTGTGTGGAGAAACGCCACGCTCCATGCAGTATAAAGACCCCTTCTATATTTCTCTAAAGAGAGCAGACGCACTGGGTGTCGTATAGAAGGCTAAATTTCCTGCCCCTACCCATTTCTCCCCTTTTCCAGTGGCAATCAAAAGTCGTTGCCCCGGTTGTCCCTTCCACCTTTATTTCTTTCTTCTTTTACTTACAATTTGTTTTGAATTGATTAACTTGTTCTTGTCCTGATATAGCTGAAATATTGCTCATTGGACGTTAAACTCTAACTAATCAATCAATCAATTTATTCTGTTGATTCTCTTAAAGACCTATTTACAAATGTCACTGGTGACAAAATCGTTCAATTTTTAAAAGCAATAAATTTATTTAGTAAGATTTGAATAGATTTATTAAAAGTTCTAATATTGTAACAGTTAAGCTGACATTTCATGTATTGTTATGCCCCGCCATGTAGTGGAAGGGGCATATAGATTTACCCTTGTCCGTCCGTCCTTACGTCCCGATGTTAAGTTTTGCGTTTAGGTCCATATTTCGGTTACCTCTTGTAATATTTTAATAATATTACATCGGTACATGCACCTTAATTAGTACTACCTTCACTAACAATTAGGGATCCATGACCTACATTATACGCTTGAGTGACTTTTGTTAAATTTTGCGTTTAGGTCCATTTCTCATCAACTACTCATCATACCACAATGATGTCTCATCAAATTAATCACCTTGATGAGTACTACCCAAATCATCAAGACTTAAGTTGCTTTGACCTATATTTTACGCTTGAATGACTTTTATTAAATTTTGCGTTTAGGTCCATTTCTCATCAACTATTCATCATACCACAATGATGTCTCATTTAATTAATCACCTTGATGAGTACTACCCAAATCATCAAGAATTAAGTGGCTTTGACCTATATTTTACGCTTGAATGACTTTTGTTAAATTTTGCGTTTATGTCCATTTCTCATCAACTACTCATCATACCACAATTATGTCTCATCAAATTAATCACCTTGATGAGTACTACCCAAAGTCATCAAGAATTAAGTGGCTTTGACCTGTATTTTATGCTTGAGTGACTTTTGTTAAATTTTACATTTAGGTCCATTTCTCATCAGTTCCACATCATACCACGATGATGTCTCATCAAATTAATCACCTTGATGAGTACTACCCAAATCATCAAGAATTAAGTGGCTTTGACCTATATTTTACGCTTGAGTGACTTTCGTTAAATTTTGCATTTAGGTTCATTTCTCATCAGTTACACATCATACCACGATGATGTCTCATCAAATTAATCACCTTGATGAGTACTACCCAAATCATCAAGAATTAAGTGGCTTTAACCTATATTTTACGCTTTAGTGACTTTTGTTAAATTTTGCGTTTAGGTCCATATCTCATCAAGTACACACATCATACCACAATGATGTCTCATCAAATTAACCACCTTGGTGAGTACTACCCAAATCATCAAGAATTAAGTGGCTTTGACCTATATTTAACATTTGAATGACTTTTGTTAAATCTTGCATTTAGGTCTATTTCTCAACCTAACATGCTATCACAATCGTGTTGCATCATATGTATCACCTAGACAGATGCTATTCAAATCAAGGACAATTAAGTGTCTTTGACCCAGATTTTATGAGTAACTTTTGGTAAAATTTGTGTTTTAAGGTCCATTTCTAAACAACTTCACAACATATCATGATATTTCATGAAGAGACCCATTTTGGTGAGAACTACCTGATTGTTAGACAATTTTTTCTTTGACTTTGACCAACATTTTACACATGAATGACTTTGTTAAATTTTTGCATTAGGTCCATTAATTAATAACTAGGTGTTTAATCAAATAAATCGCTTAAGTTCTCTATTGCGATAAATTTTACGGCGGGGCATCCGTGTCTTAAATGACACATTCTCTAATATTTTTTTTTTATATTTAACACTTTTATATATATTGATATTTTATTTATTTATCATATTTGTTCAATACACTTAACAGTGTTTGCCACAATATAGCTGAAATATTGCTGAATTTGGCGTAAAAGATCAATCAATCAAACAAAGAATACACTTAACAGTTCTCGCCACTATATTGCTGAAATTGGCGTAAAACATTTATCAATCAATCACAATACGGGGAGGCTACATCCCTATAGGGCAACTCCTCATTCCGGAATATTTCGACCTTATATAATGATCTAAAATGATTTTTGTTCGCCGTCGGGCTGCATTTGCACTTGATATGTTGCCTTTGTTATGATACGATTGTGTGATGAGTGCGTCAACATATTTTGTATGCTGATAAGATAAGTAGTTATAACTACAAAGCACAAGAATTATCATCTTATAAATTGGGATTGTTGACAGCGTTAGAAACTTTATCTTTTTGTATTTGCGGTGTTGTTGAATCGCTTGCACGTGAAGGTGTCTCTTTGGATTTGCCACATGTTCATTTATATATACAGTGCATTATACAAGAGTACCTACTGTTTTAAGTATCCAAAACCTTTACATTCAGCAACTGTTATTTTGTATTCATTGCAATGGTATAATTTGTTTCTTCGATATTCATTTAGGTCTTACAAGAAACTGGTTATTAAGCATCACAAAGCAACATCGATTCTTAATTCAGACATAGAATGATCAAAAGCGAAATGATGCGTCATATTTTTTTTTTACTTTTACGACAGTGAGCCTATGTGCCAGTTTCTTGCTGTGAATGTGGCGACTTCACGCAATTTGATATTGAAATTGCCAAAATTAAGACACCTTGCGCTGTCGCCACATATGCCAACCTACAACCTACCGCCTTCGACAGCTGCGTGCACAGACGAGCATAGCCGGGGACCTAAGATGGACGCCGTCCTCCGATAAGTAATGCGTTGTTGCTGATACGTTTCTAGAAGGCTAGAACCAAAGAGACCTATTCACATGCAAACGATTCAACAATTATGAAGTGAAGTCCTTCTATCCACGTATTCCGCAACCTCGCAATACTAAGGTTGAGCCTTTTCTTTATTCCCGTGAGGACTACTGAACGTTCGGCAATATTCAGTAAATTCGTCCATGGAAGCAGCTCTTCTTGAAACTGTTTTTGCTTATGTCATTACCCCCCACCTGCAGCAGAACCAGTTGGATGGTAATGATCAAAAAGACGAACATGCTTTACATAAGCTACGATACTTCCAAGGGTTGCACCCGAAACACTGTCAAAAAAGTAATCGTACTTACTCTCGAGATCGTAGGGTCCTGTGAAGGTTAGCTTCTTGTTGTTTAACTTGTCGTTGTGTGAATATGGTGATGGTGACGGAGCTGGGCCAGCAGATACCCAAATTCGTTGCGCCCTGGGTCGTACCAGGTGCCACTACGCAAGAAGGTGTCAAGAACCTTGTCGTCTATGAAACCAGTTCTGGAGAGAAGTGAGTCGCAGAACTCTGGGACTGAACTGAATTTCAGTCTAAGTTCGGTAATGAATGTTGATCTGTTGTCGTCCAATGACGGATGGACCAGGATTGGTTTGGAGATGTATTAGGTCTGGGACAATGTGGGTACAGACACGATGCGCTGGCTGGTGGATATCTCGATGTAGTGCATGGCTTTCTTCCATTGATAGTAGTGCTCGGCACTTGGGAAAGTCTTCCATCAACTGTTATCTCACATGGGTAAAAATTGGACATAACACACCCAGCACCTTTAATCTTAGTAGTCATGCTGTAAGAATGGTCTTTCGTATTGCTACTTATTGTTTGCTGAAATGTTGGAGTTTTACTATAACACACTATGTACCACAATGATGTATGAGACATTTTCGTCAGAGTTTTCTCAGCTTGTATAAGTTGGAATGATTTCATATTTGGTCAGACCCCGAGGGAATCCCGGGATATAGAAATAAGACCTAGGATCTCCGGCTAGCGGAGCATGTAAGCCATTTACAGGTCTGGTATGCATGCACTTCCTGTTTGGAGATTCTTTGATGTTTAACTATAACTAAACTAATGTTGTATTACCTCTTCCTGTTTTCTTGGCTTGTATGAGTGGGGGCGATTTCAAATTTAATCTGGACAACTTTTTTTATAAAGAATTGTATTACACTTTGGAAGCGAGGGTATTCATTTGTTGCACCGCCGACCACAGTACTTCTAGTTTTAACTGATTTGGTACTGCCTTTACTTATTTCAGGACAAGAATCAGATATCTTTTACGAAAGGATATGGAGCAAATGAATTTCAGACCATAAAACATATGTTAACTCCATTGCAGTAAATGTTAATGAGCTGGATGCTCATTTCGGAAATTCATCAGCAGCACTGGAACCAAAAAATAGGAAACAATTTCAAAGAATGTTCATAATGTAAAAAACAAAACGAAATCTGAATAATCAATAT
>MJUU01025687.1:0-11873 GCA_002080025.1 Modiolus philippinarum | reverse complement strand
AGGAGTATTTTTGCAACACAATGTTTTCATAAATTTTTTATCGTTTCTGCGATATTGCGATAACAAAATTTCAAATGGCGGCCATTTTGAAAATGGCGGACGAAAAATTTTTTTTGACCAACCAGAAATGTAGATGTTTATGAGAGGAGTATTTTTGCAACACAATGTTTTCATAAATTTTTTATCGTTTTCGAGATATCGCGATAACAAAATTTCGAATGGCGGACGAAACTTTATTTTGACCAACCAGAAATGTAGATCTTTATGAGAGAAGTATTTTTCCAACACAATGTTTTCATAAATTTTTTATCGTTGCCGAGATATCACGATAACAAAATTTCGAATGGCGGCCATTTTGAAAATGGTGGACGAAAAATTTTATTTGACCAACCATCAATGTAGATCTTTATGAGAAGAGTATTTTTGCAACACAATGTTTTCATAATTTTTTTATTGTTTCCGAGATATCGTGATGACAAAATTTCGAATGGCGGCCATTTTGAAAATGGCGGACGAAAAAAAAATTTTTTGACCCCAGATTTGTAATTAGGACCATGAAAGCTACCTGGAAACCAAATTTGGTGGAAATCCGATAACTTTGAGAAATTTGCATATTTAGGGGTCAAAAACTCGTAACCTGGGTCGTGACCCAAAAAATTTTTTTTGCGTGATAAATTATCCTGAGGAAGAATCGAACATTTTCCCCCATTCAGAATTTTGATATCGGTTACGGTTTGTGAGGAGATCTGCTAACAAGATTTTTGGTTCCGGGGCAGATAACTCCGTTACTAAAAATAGATCGGTATGTGGCCCTGAGTTCTGAGGTCCCACACTTTTGTCGATTCTTCACACCAAGTATCAAAATGATATGTCGCATAGTTTTTTGGATGAGATGGCGGCGGAAGAAAAAGAATAAAAAAAAAATAATCCGAAGAATAACAATAAGGTCTTTCACATGTGGTGAAAGACCTTAATAATAATCCGAAGAATAACAATAAAGTCTTTCACTGTGGTGAAAGACTTTAATAATAATCAGAAGAATTACTATAAGGTCTTTCCGACTGGAGTCGGGAAAGACCTTAATAATAATAATCAGAAGAATAACAATAAGGTCTTGCACTTGTGGTGAAAGACCTGAATAATAATAATAATAATAATAATAATGATAATCAGAAGAATTACTATAAGGTCTTTTACTGTGGTGAAAGACCTTAATAATCAGAAGAATAACTATAAGTTCTTTCACTGTGGTGAAAGACCTTAATAATAATAATCAGAAGAATTACTATAAGGTCTTTCACTGTGGTGAAAGACCTTAATAATAAGAATTGAGCAAAAACAATAAGTCTCCACAAACTTCGTTTGGGAGACTTAATAATAATAACAAAGAAACGGACCAATAACAATATCTTGTCCCGACTACGTCTGGGGCGACATAAAAATGATGTTTCAAGGAAGATAGAAAGCAGGCACAATGCCCTTTAGGCCAGGATTAAAAGTAAAAAACGGGAAAATGCACAAAATAAAACCAAACGAAACATGACAAAAAGGGAAAAAGAGGTGAAAAGCCCCACGTATCGGCATTATAGCCTTTAACTAATGGGAAACCGAGCATAAAACAAAAAATGAGGATTCAAGGAAGACAGAAAGCAGACACAATGCCATTTAGGCCAGAATTAAAAGTAAAAAAGGGGAAAATGTACAAAATAAAACCAAACGAAACATGACAAAAAGGGAAATAGAGGTGAAAAGCCCAACGTATCGGCATTATAGCCTTCAACTAATGGGAAACCGGGCACAAAAACAAAAAATGATGTTTCAAGGAAGATAGAAAGTAGACACAATGCCCTTTAGGCCAGAATTCAAAGTAAAAAAGGGGAAAATGTACAAAATAAAACCAAACGAAACATGACAAAAAGAGAAAGAGAGGTCAAAAGCCCCACGTATCGGCATTAGAGCCTTCAACTAATGGGAAACCGGGCACAAAATCAAACTAGATTTGCAATTGCAAGCAATAGCTGATGTCGCCCCTGGCAGCCAATTCCATGATTTCATCTTGTTCGCAGCGTCGAAATCTACCTAGAAATCAATTTTCGTTGAAATCCGACAAAGTTGAAATCTTGACGTATTTTGGCGGCCATCTTGGAAATGGCGGCCATTTAGAAAATAAAAATATTAAAACGCACATCTTCAAATGGTGATCCTTCTTTGTGCCAAGTTTCATGAAGTTTTGATGATGCCTCACTGAGTGATTTCATGGACAACTTTTGGCTGGAATAATAATAATAATAATAACTAGATTTGCAATTGCGAGCAAAAGCTGATGTCGCCCCTGGCAGCCAATTCGCTGATTCCATCTTGTTCGTAGCGCCGAAATCTACCTAGAAATAAATTTTCGTTGAAATCCGACAAAGTTGAAATTTCGACGTATTTTGGGGGCCATCTTGGAAATGGCGGCCATTTTGAAAAAAAATATATTAAACGCACATCTTCATATGGTGATCCAACTTTATGCCAAGTTTCATTAACTTCTTATCAGGCATCGGTGAGTAATTGACCGGACAAACTTTGGCTGGAATAATAATAATAAGAAACGGGGGAATAACAATATGTCGTCCCGACTACGTCTGGGGCGACATAATAACAATAATAAGAAACGGAGGAATAACAATATGTCGTCCCGACTTCGTCTGGGGCGACATAATAAGAAGAAACAATAATAACAAAGAAACGGAACAATAACAACATGTCTCCCCGACTACGTCTGGGGCGACATAATAATAATAATAACGAGTGATAATGTTTTTGCAAGCAAACACAGAAGTCGCCCAATCAGAATTAATTCTATAATGTTCTTTGAAAGAACAAGGAGTCCTCGATTTAAGAATTGTGTATTTAAAACTCAACGTGATTCTGTCCATCATTGATATTGGTAGTTATGATTAACCTATACATACTTTGTGTTTGCATCAGAAAAATCATTCCTATTTTCATATTATGAAGTAAGGCCTCTATGGTGTGTAATTATATCAAAATTTTAACTTACATAGAAATACATATCAGTTTCATTGAATTTTGACCACCCATTTTTGAGAATTATGTCAATTGTTCAGAAACAATTTCTAGCTCTTTCCCGGAAGTTGCGTCATAATATTCTCATCATTGATCAACAATTTAAGCTTAATAAGGTTTGGGGTCAAAGTTCAAAGTGACCAATGATGGTGGTCATTTGGAAAATTTCAACACCCAAGTGCACATCTTTGGGTTGCGATCTATCTACCTGTGAAGTTTGATTATGATTGGGCAAGCGATCTCTGAGAATTTGGTTGGACAAGATGATTTTTGAGGCAGAATAATAATAATAATAATTTTATAATCTTAACTAGTTAATTAGAACAGATGGTTTATATTTCCCCAATTATTTAAATATATTTATATACCTGTCATCACCTACACCACAAATAAAATTCTAATTTCAGTTGACGTTAAGGTTATCAATGTCAAACCACAAATGATATACATGTATAATGAAGTAATTTTCATTCAAGAAATGATTAAATAACTTTGGACCTATGCAACAAATAAAGATCTTAACAAGACACACATTTTTGCCATTACATTTAATCAGCTATCTACTATGGTTTAAGAGTTGTTACAAAAATAAGGTTCAGGGTGAAAGTTCAAAGTGATCAATGACCTTTGACTCTGGCATTTTTAAATGTAACACATATCACCTAAGTTGAATGGAAAAGGTTTCAGGTTTCTATTTCTAACCGTTTTCGAGAAAACCCAACTTAAAAGATGTGACGAAACTTTCAACGGTCATAACTCCTGAACGGTTGACCATAGACTTTCGATCTAAATGTAAGAAATGTCCGTCATGACCTAACTAACATTTTTGTCATTACATTTTAACAGCTATCTTTTACAGTTTCCGAGTTAATCCAATAATAAGATTTGGGGTCAAAGTTCACGGTGACCAAAGACGGTGGTCATTTGGGAAATTTCAACACCCAAGTGCACATCTTTGGGTGGTGATCTTCCTTCCTGTGAAGTTTTATTGAGATTGGACAAGTGGTCTCTGAGAATTTGGTTGGACAAGATGATTTTTAGAGACGGAAAAATAATAATAACAAGTGATAATGTGTTTGCAAGCAAACACACACGTCGCCCAACCAGAATTTATTCTTTAATGTTCTTTGAAAGAACAATGCGTCGTCGATTTAGGAATTAAGGATTTAAAACTCATCATGATTCTGTCTATCAGTGATGTCAGTATTTTTTATTAAGCTGTATGCACTTTGTGGTTGCATCAGAAAAATCATTTCTATTTATATATTATGAAGTAAAGCACTTCTTTTATTGTGTGTTTAAATTGTATCAAAATTTTAAATTACACTGAAATACATATCAGTTTCATTGAATTTTGACCACCCATTTTTGAGAAAACCATTACGTCAATTGTTCAAAAACAATTTCTAGTTCTTTCCCGGAAGTTGCGTCATAATATTCTCATCATTGATCAACAATTTAAGCTTAATATGTACATTTATTGATACTTTTATGTAAAATAAAGTTTTTGGCCATGACCTTGAACTTTAACCTTGACCTCCTTTTAAAGGTCACATCTTCCTTAACATTTTTTGTATTGAATGTCTCTTTGTATCTTCAATGGTATTTGAGCTATAAGCAAAAAACCCGAAATCAGACATCAAAAATCGGGTTTTGGGCCATAGGCCCAAAACAGTTGGTCCAATAATTTTGGACCCAATATAACAAATGTAGATCTTAACAAGATGCACATTTTTGCCATTACATGTTATCAGCTATCTATTATAGTTTATGAGATAATCCAATGACAACATCAAGGGTCAAAGTTCAAAGTGACCAATGGCCTTTGACCTTGGCATTTTTAAATGTAACACATATCACCTAAGATGAATGGAAAAGGTTTCAGGTTTCTATCTCTTACCGTTTTCGAGAAAAACATACTTAAAGATATGATGACATTTTCAAGGGACATAACTCCTAAACGATTGACCATAGAATTTCGCTCTAAATGTAACAAATGTCCGTCATGACCTAACTGACATTTTTGTCATGACATTTTATCAGCTATCTTTTACAGTTTCCGAGTTAATCCAATAATAAGATTTGGAGTCAAAGTTCAAAGTGACCAAAGACGGTCGTCATTTGGAAAATTTCAAGACCCAAGTGCACATCTTTAGGTGGTGATCTACCTTCCTGTGAAGTTTGATTGTGATTGGACAAGTGGTCTCTGAGAATTTGGTTGGACAAAATGATTTTAGAGGCGGAAAAATAATAATAATAAGAAACGGTGCAAACACAAGAAGTCGCCAAACTTTGTTTGGGCGACATAATAATAATAATAATAATAATAATAATAAGAAACGGTAGTAAAACAAAAAGTCTCCCCAAACTCCGTTTGGGAGACTTAATAATAATAATAAGAAGAAGAAACGGTAGTAAAACAATAAGTCTCCCCAAACTCCGTTTGGGAGACTTAACAAGTAATAACTGTGTTCGCAAAGCGAAACACAAAAGTCGCCCAAACTTCCAATGGATCGCCGCCCTAACAATTTTTTTATTCTAAAAATATGTTCTACACTTCATACACAACCTTCCTATCAAATTTCATGAGATTTGGAGCACTTTAAATTTTACCGCCTTTTTTCAGTTTCCATGGCAACGGCCGCCATTTTGAAAATTTTTGACCTCAAAATATGTTCTACACTTCCTAACCAACCTTCCTATAAAATTTCATGCAATTTGGAGCACTTTTAATTTTCCCGCCTTTTTCCAGTTTCCATGGCAACGGCGGCCATTTTGAAAATTCCAAGACCTCACTGCACCTCTTGGGATGGGGTTCCATCTTCCTGTAAAGTTTGGTTAAGATTGGACCAATAGTCTTTGAGAATTTGGTGGGACAAGTTCACGGCGGAAGAAAAAGAGGAATAATAATAATAATAATAAGAAACGGAGCAAAAACAATAAGTCGCCAAACTTCGTTTGGGCGACTTAATAACGAGTGATGATATGTTTGCATGCAAACACAAGTCGCCCAAACCAGATTCCATGCTCAATTGCTCTTTGAAAAAATGCTGTGTTGTATATGTACCACCATTGATTGTAATAAGTTGTTATGAAATATTTTTTTTATTCCTCATGTAAGAATTAGTTTCTTAAACTCCTAATGTTTTCGTCTGTCAGTGTAATAAGTGCTTTGATTCACTGGTCAAAATTTACAAGGATTGCGTCAGAAAGTTGTGTCATTATGACTACCCATCTCTGAGATAAAGTTTGGACAAAGTTTGTAAAATTCATTGAGGCATAAATAATAAAAAAAATGATTTGTTGTACCAATGATTAATGTGTTCTGAAATAATTTCCTTTTTTATTCATCATGTAAGAATTTGTGTCTTCAACTCATTATGTTTTCATCGAAAAGTGCTAGTAGTGCTTTGATTCAAGATGAAAACTTCATATCCTGTTTCATCATTTCTTTTTTTAAATATTACATGGTGTTTTTTTAGTTACATAAAGTTTTATCAGTATCAATTATTTAGCTGTATGACTACCAGTAATTAAACTGTCAAATCTAAAGTTGATAAATGCCACATGCGTAACACTGGTTGTTTTAGGTAAAATATTTTATAATCTTAACTAGTTAATTAGAACAGATGGTTTATATTTCCCCAATTATTTAAATATATTTATATACCTGTCATCACCTACACCATTAATAAAATTCTAATTTCAGTTGACGTTAATGTTATCAATGTCAAACCACAAATGATATATAATGAAGTAATTTTCATTCATTTAAATAGCAAGAAATGATCAAAAAATTTTGGAGCAGATCTTAACAAGACGCACAGTTTTGCCATTACATTTAATCAGCTATCTACTTTGGTTTAAGAGATGTTACAAAAACAAGGTTCAGGGTCAAAGTTCAAAGTGACCAATGACCTTTGACTCTGGCATTTTTAAATGTAACACATATCACCTAAGTTGAATGGAAAAGGTTTCAGGTTTCTATTTCTAACCGTTTTCGAGAAAACCCAACTTAAAAGATGTGACGAAACTTTCAATGGTCATAACTCCTGAACGGTTGACCATAGAATTTCGATCTTAATGTGAGAAATGTCCGTCATGACCTAACTAACATTTTTGTCATTACATTTTATCAGCTAACTGTTACAGTTTCCGAGTTAATCCAATAATAAGATTTGGGGTCAAAGTTCACAGTGACCAAAGACGGTCGTCATTTGGAAAATTTCAACACCCAAGTGCACATTTTTGGGTGGTGATCTACCTTCCTGTGAAGTTTGATTGAGATTGGACAAGTGGTCTCTGAGAATTTGGTGGGACAAGATGATTTTTTGAGGCGGAAAATAATAATAATAAGAAACGGTGCAAACACAAGAAGTCGCCAAACTTTGTTTGGGCGACTTAATAAGAAACGGTGCAAACACAAGAAGTCGCCAAACTTTGTTTGGGCGACTTAATAAGAAGAAACGGTGCAAACACAAGAAGTCGCCAAACTTTGTTTGGGCGACTTAATAAGAAACGGTGCAAAAACAAGAAGTCCCCAAACTTTGTTTGGGCGACTTAATAATGAATAATAGAGAAACGGACAAAGAACAATATGTCGTCCCGACTACGTCTAGGACGACATAACTAGATTTGCAATTGCAAGCAATAGCTGATGTCGCCCCTGACAGCAAATTCGATGATTCCAGCTTGTTCGCAGCATCAAAATCTACCTAGAAATCAAATTTCATTGAAATCGGACAAAGTTGAATTTTTTACGTATGTCGGCGGCCATCTTGGAATAGGCGGCCATGTTGAAAAAAAATTTCCTTGCACACCCACCTCCGGATAGTGATCCAACTTTGTACTAAGTATGGATGAATTCTATCAAAGCATGATTGAGAAAATTTCAATTTTTGTTAAAATTTGACGAATTTCAAATTTTTCGTATTTTGGTAGCCATCTTGAAAATGGCGGCTGCTTTGAAAAAAAATTTTCTCCCATGCAACCCTCCAGATAGTGATCCAACTTTGTACCAAATATGAATGATATCTGTCCAGGCATCATTGAGATATAAGCCGGACAAAAAGAGGTGGAAGAAAGAAAGAAAGCGTAATAATAACAAGTGATGATATGTTTGCATGCAAACACAAGTCACTCAAACCAGATTCCATTCCCAATTGCTGTGTTGCATATTTATCACCAATGATTGTAATAATGTGTACTGAAATATTTGTTTCTATTCCTTGTGTAGGAACTAGTGTAATAAACTCATTATCTTTTCGTCTATCCGTGTAAGTAGTACTTTGATTCACAGGTTAACACTTTATAAGTATATGTACTGAATTGCATCAGAAAGGAAGTTGCGTCATAATGGTTTCATTATTGATTCATTGATGAAACCAACATTCAAAGCTTAATAGGTATATTTATTGATACTTTAACGTGAAAGAAAGCTTTAGGGCTGTGACCTTGACCTTTGATCTTGACCCCATTTTGAAGGTCCAGACTTCCTGAACATTTTGTTCATTGAATGTCTTTAGTATCTTCAATTGTATTTGAGTTATAAGCAAAAAACACAAAATTTGAACATCAAAATCGGTTTTCGGTCCATAAAACGAAAACGGTTGGTCCGATAATTTTGGACCCTATGTAACAAATATAGATCATAACAAGACATAAAAAACAAGGTCTAGGGTCAAAGTTCAAAGTGACCAATGACCTTTGACCTTGGCATTTTTTAATGTAACACATATCATCTAAGTTGAATGGAAAGGGTTTCAGGTTTCTATCTCTTACCGTTTTCGAGAAAAAACATGTTAAAAGAGGTGACGAAACTCTCAAGGGTCATAACTCTTGAACGGTGCATCACGGAATTTGGTCTAAATGTAACAAAGGTCCGTCATGACCAATAAACATTTTTGCTATAACAATTAATCCGCTATCTTTTACAGTTTCGAGATATTCCAATCACAAGATTTGAGGTCAAAGTTCAAATTGACCAATGACCGTGGTCATTTTCGAAATTCAAAGACCTTCTTGCACATTTTGGGGTGGTTGTCTACATTGGTGCCATGTTTCATTAAGTTTGGAATACCCATCTCTGAGATAATGTTTGGACAAACTTTGAAAAATCCATTGAGGAATAATAATAATAACGAGTGATAATATGTTTGCATGCAAACACAAGTCACCCAAACCAGATTCCATACCAAATTGCTTTTTGAAAAAATGCTGTGTTGTATATTTATCACCAATGATTGTAATAATGTGTTTTGAAATATTTGTTTCTATTCCTTATATAAGAACTAGTGTCATAAACTCATTATCTTTTCGTCTATTAGTGTTAGTAGTACTTCGATACACAGATTAACACTTCAAAAGTATATGTACTGGATTGCATCAGAAAGGAAGTTGCGTCATAATGGTTTCATTATTGATTCATTGATGAAACCAACATTCAAAGCTTAATATGTACATTTATTGATACTTTAAAGTGAAATAAAGCTATAGGGCTGTGACCTTGACCTTTGACCTTGACCTCAGTTTGAATGTCCAGACTTCCTGAACATTTTGTACATTGAATGTCTTTTAGTATCTTCAATACTATTTGAGCTATAAGCAAAAAACGCGAAATTCGGACATCAAAATCGGTTTTCGGTCCATAAAATGAAAACGGTTAGTCCGATAATTTTGGACCTTGGTAACAAATATAGATCTTAACAAGACACACATTTTTGCCATTACATTTTATCAGCTATCTATTACGGTTTATGAGTTATTTCAAAAACAAGGTCTAGGGTCAAAGTTCAAACTGACTAATGACCTTTGACCTTGGCATTTTTAAATGTAACACATATCACCTAAGTTGAATGGAAAAAGTTTCAGGTTTCTATCTCTTACCGTTTTCGAGAAAAAGCATGCTAAAAGAGGTGACGAAACTTTCAAGGGGCATAACTCTTGAACAGTGCATCATAGAATTTTGGTCTAAATGTAACAAAGGTCCGTCATGACCTAATAAACATTTTTGCCTTACAATTAATCAGCTATCATTTACAGCTTTCGAGATATTCCAATTTCAAGATTTGAGGTCAAAGTTCAAAGTGACCAATGACCGTGGTCATTTTGGAAATTCAAAGACCTTCTTGCACATCTTTGGGTGGTTGTCTACATTGGTGCCATGTTTAATTAAGTTTGGAATACCCATCTCTGAGATATGTTTGGACAAACTTTGAATGTCTTTTAGTATCTTCAATACTATTTGAGCTATAAGCAAAAAACGCGAAATTCGGACATCAAAATCGGTTTTCGGTCCATAAAACGAAAACGGTTAGTCCGATAATTTTGGACCTTGGTAACAAATAATAATAATGATAATAATAATAATAATAATAATAATAATAATAATAATACGAAACAGAGTAAAAACAATAAGTCACCAAACTTCGTTTGGGTGACTTAATAAGAAACAGAGTAAAAACAATAAGTCACCAAACTTCGTTTGGGTGACTTAATAATAATAACAAGTAATAACTGTGTTCGCAAGCGAAACACAAAAGTCTCCCAAACGAACTCCCATATCGGATTCCTGGGCATTATAAAACCCCCTTTCAAAAAAAATTTGAGCAGGGGTTCCCCTTATAATTTACTTTATATATATAGTTGAAATCAAATCATAACACACCGCAGAAAACATGTTTTTCTCAAAATTATAGCTTTTTGGCTTGGTTTCAATGGCATCCAAATACTCCATTATCCATAACAATGAATTTCACACCTTGTTTTTAAAAAAATTTGGGCAGGGGTTTCCCTTATAATCTAAATAATACAGATAGCTGTAATGAAAATACAATTATCAATATTAAACATGTTTTCTCAAAATTTCAATTTTTTTGTATGGTTTCCATGGCAACAGTACTAATTTTGAAAATTAGAGCTTTTTGGCTTGATTTCCATGGCAACCAAATGCTCCATTATCCATAACAATGAATTTCATACCTTGTTTCAAAAAAAAAATGGGCAGGGGTTCCCCTTATAACCTAAATAATACATATAGCTGTAATGAAAATGCAATCAATAATAAATGCGTTTTCTCAAAATTTCAATTTTTTGTATGGTTTCCATGGCAACTGTTCTAATTTTGAAATTTCTAATCCTGTTGGGCCCTTTCCAACATGACAAACATCTTTTCTATGAAGTTTCATGGAGTTACTGTTACTAGTTTTCAAGATACAGTGAAAAAATGGTGAAAAAAAATCAAAATTTCATTTTCCCATAGGGTTAACATGGAGGACCCCACCCCTATTTGAGCCCTCCAAATGTATCCTTAATGGACCCCAATCTAACATTTTTTTTAGATTATGCACAACTAGATACATGGGGCTAATATGATATAAAGTTTCAAAGCTCTAGGTTAAAAGGTCTCTGAGATCTACTCTGGACAAGTTCATCCGGACGAGAAGAAAGAAAGAAGAATAATAACTAGATTTGCAATTGCAAGCAATAGCTGATGTCGCCCCTGGCAACCAATTCGATGATTCCATCTTGTTCGCAGCGTCAAAATCTACCTAGAAATCAATTTTCGTTGAAATCCGACAAAGTTGAAATTTTGACGTATTTTGCGGCCATCTTGGAAATGGCGGCCATTTTGAAAAAAAAAATATTAAAACGCACATCTTCATATGTTGATCCACCTTTATGTCATGTTTCATGAACTTCTGATCATGCATCGCTGAGTAATTGACCGGACAAACTTTGGCTGGAATTATAATAATAATTATAATAATAACTAGTATTAATTGTGTTTGGATGCAAACACA